>VXAZ01008956.1:477303-506190 GCA_013399875.1 Gymnorhina tibicen | reverse complement strand
GTATTTCAAGTAACAGTGCCAAATACACCTGAAAATCGAGTGACTTTTACTTAATAAAAGCTAGGGTGGATTTTAGTTTGGCAGTAATGTTAGTGAGGTTAATGAAAACTGCTCATCTAGAGGAAATGACTGAGCATTGCACTGAGCAGATGGCTGCAGAACTTTTCAGCCCTAGCAGCTAGATGATAGGATCAGGATAAGAAAAGAAGGTCTCTGTAGAACACAGAAATGAATTTTGTATTAGTGTTCTGTATTATGGTTTGGATTTCAGTTGCATTAGATCTTTCTTTTGTGTGAAAGTCTTATCAAGCCAAAGAAAGGGCAGAATGTGTAGCAGGCTGAAAGCAATGTCAAATTTTTCACAGCAGTAAAATTGTGAAGCAGTGTAGCAAGTAAGAGCTAAGGAGAGGCTCATCAATTTCCACCCCTGGAGCTCTTCTGGAGAAGCCTCAGCTGAGAGGAAAGAATTGGTATAGAAAACCCTGTTATGGAAAACTGTAGCATATGAGTCAGTTGATGAATTTTTTTTTCACATGGACAATGTGGTTTCCTCTAGTAACAGGAGTATTTTAATGGGTTTAACTAGGATCTTTATTAGTTCTAGATATAGCATGATAGCTGCGTTTAATGTTTGAAGGCCGCTTATCTACTGAGCTGATCAGATCTTCAGTGGGTCAAAGCAGTTATGCAATGAACACCTTGCCAGCCTTTCTATCTCGTTTTATTTCTGCTGCTAACTTCGAGTTCAAACAGCTTTGTTCTAGTACTGTTCTAGACTAACTGAAGGAATTTCCCAAGATGCTGAATATAAGCTTGGGTGCTTGAGTAACAACTTGTGATGGTGGTACATCTTGCATGAACAGACTTCACAAGCTTGCTTTAGGAATATATACTTTCTGTTGTATATATGTATCAAATATAAATATATTGTTACATCTTTAGCTTGTATGCAAGGCATGATGTTTGTTTGAAGTATCAGACTTGTATGTATTGGCATGCCCATGGGTAGTCCCCATCTGTTTTTNAAAGGAATTTCCCAAGATGCTGAATATAAGCTTGGGTGCTTGAGTAACAACTTGTGATGGTGGTACATCTTGCATGAACAGACTTCACAAGCTTGCTTTAGGAATATATACTTTCTGTTGTATATATGTATCAAATATAAATATATTGTTACATCTTTAGCTTGTATGCAAGGCATGATGTTTGTTTGAAGTATCAGACTTGTATGTATTGGCATGCCCATGGGTAGTCCCCATCTGTTTTTAGGAAGAGGACGGTAGGAGCTTGTGATGGACTTAATGAATTCAGTGTCGCGTGGTCTTACTTTGTAGCCATAATGTGCTGCAATGACAGTGGCAGCATAATTCTCTTTCCTTGAACACACCTGGATTTATGTGTACATGTGCTGTGCAAAGCAAGCCTCATGTGAGAGGAAGGGGCTTATAGGAACCCAAGGAACAAGTTCTGTGAAAGATAAATTGGCTTGTAGGGTTGCAGATGGGTCCACAGTACATAGCTGAGCATCACTTAAGCACGTTCCAGGTTTATCCAGAGTAGAGGTGGCCTCAAAGTGCCCTGTGACAACTGAAATTGTATGAACAACTAAATGGAAGAATGTCCATATTGTTGAATTTAAGAAATAGTCTTTCTAGCTCAGAGCCTATGGCAGGAAGGTTGGTGCCGTTCGCTTCACAATGTCTGTGTCGTGAGAAGACTGAGCCACATGCTTGTGTTGAGCACAGGATGTGACTCCTGCCTGGCTTCATTAGAGTGCAGATGACACAGTTGGAAGGTGTCTGATATAGCAGAGGGCTATGCTGCCGTACAGAGGGACATTGATAGACTGGAAAAATAGGCTGACAGGAATCCCATGAAGTTCAACAAAGGGAAGTGCCAAGTCCTGCACCTGAGGCAGAATAACCACATACCCTGCTACAGGCTGAGTACTGACTGAGTGCTGAAAAGAACTGGTGGTCCCCAAGCTGAGCATCAGCTGGCAATGTGCCCTTGTGACAAAGGCAGCCAGCACTATCCTGGGCTGTGTTTGGAAGAATCCTGCCAACAGGTTCAGGGAGGTGGTTTTTCACCTTGGTTAAGCTTGTTGGAAACCACATCTAGAGTGCTGTGTCTGGTTCTGGGTTCTCCGGTAGGAGAAAGATGTGGCTTAATGGTGTGCATCCAGAAAAGGGGCACAAAGACTTTTAAGCATTTGGAGATAGGAAAAGAGGATGAGAGAGCTGGGATTATGTAGCCTCAGGAAAAGAAGGCTCTGAGAATCTTACTGTAAAGTATATAAACACCTGATGGGAGGGAGCAAAGAGGATGGAGCCAGACTCTTCTCAGTGGTACCTGCTGAAATAACACGACACAATGGGCACAAACTGAAATACAGGGAATTCCCTTTAAACATAAGAAAATACTTTTTACTGCAAGGGTGTCTGAACACTGGAACAGGTTGCCCAGAGAGTTGTGGTGTCTTCATCCTTGGAGGTAATCAAAATGTATCTGGATATAGCCCTGAGCAGCCTACATCAGCTTGCTTGGAGCAGGTCATTGGAAGTAGATGATTGCCAGAGGTGCCTTCCAACCTCAGCAATTCAGTTGTTTAGTGGCTGAGAAATCTGGAGTAATTTTGCCTTCTGTGTTACAGTAAAATTATAACTCTGCATACTGTGAAGGAGCGGGTTTCCTGAGAATACTATTGGGCTTCCTTTCCCAGTGACCTGTGTTAGAGTTCTGGGCATGTTGTTCTTTCTAAGACAATATCCCAAACTCTAGATATGAAAATGCTGCCAAACTTCTGCATTTGTCTAGTACTTTAGGCACTGTATTTTTTTTTAATACTTCCTCTTAAAGATGTTATCTTTTAGAAGGGGAAGTATAAACTGTCCTACTTACAGGAAATCTGTGGTAGTGATTATCCTATTATTTATGAGGCCCTTGCCACAGATCTTCATGCAGCTGGACACTGGGATTTATGCACTGTGCCAGAGTCTGCTCAGGTGAACACAGTAAATGTCGGCAGTCTTGAATCTGAAACATCACTCCAATGTGACACTAAGCTGATTGTCCAGTGTGGGTGGTGATCTTTACTATCCTCTAATGTCTAGGTTTTTACTAAGAAGAGGAGGAGGTATGATTTTCTTTGGAAAACTTTCTTTGGCTACATTTTACTGCTCATGCTTGTCAAGCTTTCCTGGATATCAAATTAAGGGCTTATATTCTGACTCCATTTTTCTACCCTTGGAAATTAAAACATGTTCGTCTGTTTCAGCTATACTAAAATCTATGACCTTAGTTCAAAGTTATTCCAGCAGAATGAATCCTAGCTCTAGTGACTTATTAATGTAACTCTGCTGCTTCTGAATTACTGATACTGTGCTGTTCACTACAGTTTTGGTTAGTGTCTAAGCTTTTGTGCCAATTTGAAGTGTTGGTAATCCTAGAACTTGTGAAGATAGACTTGAGAAGTTGTGAAGACTGCAGGGAACTCTTCAGCTTCATGCAGGTTCTTAGGGAGGGATCACATAGCTGCTCATGTTCTGTACAGCGTACAGGGCAGTGCCTGTTGATCTCTGAAAACAGATTCCAGCAGCTGTCCCTCAGGGTGGCACAGCACTCTGCTTTGTAACAATGCTGGATTGCATTTGCAATTGCATTACTGCTTCTGCTGGCCAGGGGAAGGGCTTCTGAGCCTAAGGAAGCCCCACAAGACTCTTGGAGGCAATCAGTACTGTTCTACATACTCAAGCAATTAGTATTGCAGTGTCTGCAGAGCCTCCCTATGCAGTCTGCTGTTAAACAGTTGTTCTGTTAAGCTCTTCCAGAGCAGAGCACACACTGACATGGCTGTAGTACACTGGAGGGCTGGCAGGTGAACGGATTCCAGCAGAAAACATGCACCTTTCAAGGATTTTTGTGTAGTTGTACGCACCGCTCGGGACATTGGAATTACCAGCTTTGTAGGAGGCCCTTAAAGCAAACGCTGAAGCCTTTTAATTTCTTCTGCTCGGTCCTGTGCAGGAGGGAGGGCACAGATGGGAGTTCAGCTGGGCTCGAGGTGGCTGGAATTGCTATTGCGGCATTCCTCGGTGCTGGTGGGAGAGAGAGGGAGAGACTGATGACTCATCAAGTCAGGTGGTTATGCCTCTGCTGTGTGTCAGAAATTTCTTTCCCCTCTGCAGCAGGCTTTCTCATCCCTCTGTGTAGGGGCACTAGAAGGACAAGTATTTCGCAAGCGGTGATGCTTAACTGCTGAATTCTAGCTTTTGAATTGGACCTGGGGATTTTTGTTACTCCCTGCTTCTGCAAAATAAGGTAAGGATCTGTGTTTATGTGAGAAAATTGTCATGGATTTTCTTCCTTGCTGCAAGAAGGCTCCTTCTAAAAATCTTACCCGAGTCTGAATTTTGAAAAGATCTTTGTGTTAAGGCAGTTCATTATGTAAATACTGGGTCTGATCAAATATTTGATGCAAAACCCAGGAACTGTGATAGAAAATGGGTTTCGCCAACATCGAGAGCAGGGCAGTTACGTTTTTGGGGCTACTGTGTAACCAGATTACTGTGCTGGGGAGAAACCAAGATAGAAAGCTCAGGTTATGGGCTCTTTCTTGTTTAATTAGGACTTTAAAAGGTGATTCATTACACTAATTTTAGTCAGAGAAGGTTCTCCTGCAAATAATATTTTGATTTCTGGCACTATTAATCAGAATATGACTACTAGAGCTTAAGAGCATGTTTGAAATCAATTGGTGAACTGTTTTAGACAAGGAAGATATAAATTGTAAAGGATACAAGATGCATCTTTGCTCATAAGGGAATTAAAATTAAGCTAATATCCTATGTAGGTGTGCTAGTGGACTTTTTTAGGAGGGAATTGCATATAGTGCCTAATATCCTGTGTTGGCAAGAGGCCTTTCAAAGGCCTTAGGGGCTCTGTAGCTTTCTGAAATGGTCAGCTGCCATGGCTTCTGGAGTATATACATGCTTTAGGGAATTTAATTTTCTGTGAGGATTGGCAATGAAAACATCTAACAGGGTGGGAAGGTAAGGCAGCATTTTGGCCTTCAAGGACTTCTCCATATAAATTGAAAATCTGTAGTGCTAGTACACAAGCACAAAAAAATGATGCAGAGATAACTAACAGCTTTTTTTTTTTTCCTAATTTGTATTCAGTGTTAAAAGATGTGTAGCCCCTTAAAAAAGAGGTCAGCCTGGCTGGGTGGGCACTGGCTTTGTGTAGACTGTAGTGGAGGTGAAACAAAGGTGAGGAAGAATTCACATCTTCTACGCTTGATATAGTTAATAGGTATGTGTTTAAAAGCTGTTGGTGCAGATGCTAAAGATCATGGTAAAGACAGGGTTTATTAGTGTGTTGCTAGGTGGTCTAGTGGAGGAATCCCCTGCTCTCTTACTTGGCTTGGCCAGTAATTTGGAAAGGTGGCTGTAGGAAGAGAGAGCGAGCAGAGCAGCCACAGGAACAAGAGAGGCAGGTGCTGGCTGTCAGGATGTTGCCATTTAACTGCAGAATGGCTGTTCTGAGGGTCTTACTTGCCTCCCTAAAAGATAAACAGTCGTTTCAAGCAGGTTTTGATTATGAAGAAAAGTTAATTTAAATTAAAACTGGCCCAGTGTTCCTGCTTTTCCTTTCCTTTGTAATTTGACTCTTTCATATGGGATGTTGTCTAATTGCCAGGCTGTGTCACTAATTCAGTTATGAGAATGTGGTTTAACTCTCTACTGTGCTTTTATAGATGATTTTGGTAGTAGGACACTAGACGTTGTTCTGTATGGTATGTTGAAGTAAATGTTTAATTTGGATTTATAAGAACAGCTGCCTCTTTCGGTATGAACAGTAATTGTGCTTGAGTTTTGCAATGTTTTAGCTGTTAAAAGCAAAAAAGATGAAATAGTTGTGTTAGTCAGATCAGAACCAGCTCATACCAGCTGCTCAGGAACTGCAGATTGCTTTGCGAGGACCTCCCCTCTGCCATTTGTCAGAGGAGGCATTTGAGAAAAAAACAGTGAAATTAGAATTATCTTCTGGGTCTAAACAACAGGCAGTGTGAGAGAGAACCCATGGCTGTGGAGGGTAGAGGGATTGAATGGACATCTGGCTTAGCCTTTGGACTCAAGACCAGTTAGCAGGTCTGCTCCAGGCTGCTGGTGACTGAGCCATGATCAACTGTTGTGGCTGCTGTGGAATAAATCAGTGGCAGCCATGACAGACAGTACACTCCAGAGAGACATGGTGCCTGGAAGAAGCTATTCCTTCAGGATGATTAGGGGTTTGGAATCATGGGAGATTTTTTCTTACGGAGCAGCGCCACCAATTTAAAACTTACAGATCAGTAAAGAGGCTGAGGGGCAGAGGACTTGTATTGTTGTATTAAAAAGCTGGAAAACAGTTGTAGGATTTCAAGAATAGCAGATGTCAGCTACTGCTCCCAAAGAATAGGCAAAAACATGTCCTTCGATTGTGCTGGAAAGGGTGGCAATGTAGTTGTTGCCTTGCTTATTGTACATTGGGCAGGTTTTTAAGCCTGAGTATGCCTTTGTATTTGCTGCCTTGTGGAAGATACTGAGTTAGATTAGGCTTCTTTCAAAGACTGGGTGTGAGTGTCAGCAGATGCCTCCCAGTTGATGTCACCAAACCAGGGGCCTTGCTGTTGATTAGCGCAGGAGGGTTCTGTGCTGAGGCTGCCATAGCGGCACCTTTCACCAGTGCTGTGTCCTAAGTGTGTCAGCACAGGAGGAATGGGAAGAGAGTGGCCTTACAGTTCTCTAACACCCGTCGGTTTCCAAGGTAACACACAGCATGATAAGGGCTCACAAAGCAAAACCACTAAATCCTCTGATCTGCGCCGGAAGCAGGACAGCCCAACTGTCCTGGATGGAGGAAGTCTGTTCATAAAACAGCTTTTCTAGTGCCAGTTGTTTAGATTCACTGAACAGTTACTGGCAATAGATGACAGCCTGTTGTTTAACTGTTGCAAGTTGGGGGTTTTGGCCATTATGCAGCACAGTTCTTCTGTAATGCTCCGTGGGTTTCACTGAGAGCAAAGACTGCGTAATATGTAGCTGTGAGACACACAGAAAGCACATGTTTGTGTGCTGGTGCTTCTGGAAATGTATGTTTCTTCCTCTAAACACTGTGATATCCAGCAGCTTAAGAGAGCAAAAATTGAATTTGCTCAATTAATATTTGTAGTATTGCATTTTAGACCCTGGTGGCAGCAAAGCAGACCCAGAACATTCTCTTGCTCACTCAGAATCATGGAAAACTCCATATTTGGAAGGAGGGTAATGAGATGTGGAATACAAGTGAGATTTCCTCTTGTTTAAATATTCTGTTACCAAGCTTAAAAACAGTGCAACAGAGTTAGGGCATTGTTGCACTGCATCTTTTTCATTCAGTAGCATTCTGTGGAGCATATTACGGAGTGAGGTTCTACCCCTGTGTTTCTGCAGTAAGGAATCTCAAGATCTTCTGTCTGTTGAAATCAGTTACTTTTTAACTTTTTACAGCTTTAGAATCAGTGTGGTTAAGGTGCTTCAGGCTATGAGTTCAGAATCATTTTTAACTGGAAACAAGAGGGGAGGAAGAGGAGGAACTTACTACATGTGTATGTTCTTCAGGACTGACTCTTACTTTTTTTCTTTTGTACAGTTGAACAGGCAAAATGGACTTCTCCAAACTCCCCAAGATCCGTGATGAGGACAGAGAGGCTTTTGTTGGCTATGTTTATGGAGTCTCAGGACCTGGTAGGTATTATTTTGTAAAGGAAGTGTTAAATTTTGTTTTATCTAGGATCTCGTTAATCTTCTTCTCTGGAAGCAGAGAAGTGTAAAAGAGCTCTGGGTCATGCTTTTTATCTTTTTTGGGGGGGGAACTTTAAGAAGGATCACTGACAGTTTGATAAACTATTAAAAAACTGCTAACAAGATGTTACTATTAATTAATGTTTTTTAAAAATGTAATGAGCAGAAGCAGGCAGTTGAATAATAACAACAATAATAAAACAAAAGGTGAGTTTTCTGTATGCAGTAAAGGCCCTTGGTTGGAAATCTGCAGGCCCAGTGTACTGTTTCTCCAAAGGGATGTGAAATATATAGTCCATTCTCAATGGAAGTTTGCCCCTGTGATCTCTGAAATATTCAGTCCCTGTCAGTGTCAAGATGTTCTGTGTTACTGCACCATGGGCTGGGGGAGCTCAGCAAGGAGCCACAAGAGTCAGGGAAGGCAGCAGAATGTGGTGGTAGTGCAGCTGGGAGAAGGAGGACTCTTCCTTCATCTTTATCAGCTGAAATAGTTTAGGCTCTGATAGGAACAGCTTTTGAATACATGCAGACTCCACTGGCTTTTCCGCTCCCTCCTGCATTCTCTCCAAGAGCTGAAGGAAAGGATGGGAATGTGAGAACAGAAGATTAACAGGTGTTTTTGTTAATGCAACATATTTGATGAATAAGAAATTCCCTTGGCTTGTGTCTACCTAAATAGACACAGGTTTTTTAACTGCAAATTCCTTAACTGCAGAAGTGGTACTTAGAAACAATTTTAAACTGACACAGCTTTCTTTCCCAAGAAGTGGAAAATGTATTTTTGTGTAAATATGTGAATCCTGTGTGCATTACTGAGATCATAATATACAAGACATAATAAATTTTGTTCTAAAGCAGCCAGGACTCCATATATGACCTGCTGAAATCTAACTCAAAGCAGCAGGAAGTTTCAGGCCCAAAACATGCTGTACAACAGTCTTCATCTGTTGAAAGTTAATTTAAGTGCCTGAAGATAGACATCACTTTTCTACAAAATGGAGCAAAAAATTCTTAAAAGCTTTCTAGGAATCATTTTACATGTACTGCCTTTAGTGGGTGCCTTGGCTTCATCTGTCCATGTTTATGTCAGCATCCAGATGCTACCAAGGTAAACAGAAGTTTGAGTGACCTGAAAGTGCTGGCCGCCAACCACAGGTTTATGTGACTACCGGGCATCGGGCAAGTTTTGCCATTTTCTTATGTGTTTTAATTTAGTCAGATGGGAATGTGGCCTAGCTCAGTGCAAGGCAGAAGTGCCTTGTTTGTCAAAGTTCACAGCATCTCACACCCTCAACGTTTGCAATCTGTCAAGATAGATAAGAGGAATTATGGCATGAATTGTCCTGTGAATTACTACATTCTCATAGTGTTCTCTTATTCTGCATAAAGGACAGAGTGAAAACTGTAGGAAAACTTATTCATTTGACTTTGAAAGTAGAAATACTGGGAGTTGTGGCATCCTTTTGTGAAGTCAAGAGTGTGTGTCTGATGTGGGTGAATACCAGGTTTATGCTGTGCAGTTCTTACTAACTTGTGATGAGCAAATTTCCTGAGCTGCAGGAAAAGTACTCACCTATGTGCCCGTCTTTTGCAGTGGTCACAGCCTGCAACATGGCAGGGGCTGCCATGTACGAGCTGGTACGAGTAGGACACAGTGAGCTGGTGGGGGAGATTATCCGGCTGGAAGGTGATCTGGCAACTGTCCAGGTGTATGAAGAAACATGTATCCTTTTCACTGATCCCTCTGGGCCTGCCAGACCACACAGTCCAGAGTATGGTGGTGATTAGGGTGAAGACGATGGAAATAAGCCCTGATACTTTGGGATCCAGCAGCACGTCTGTTCTGCATGTGTTTTGTAAATTTTGATGGTTTTGAGGTGAATCTTACCTTGCGTGGCTGTGTAGCAAGGAGACTTTTTGTAACTGGAAACCAAATGTGTACCTTAGAACTCAAATGCATTTTAATGCCTCTTTGTTAAGGCAGTTGACAAATGTCAACCATAAATGGCAAAACTAAGCAATATTTCTTGCATCTTTTTCTTTGCTTTTGATAGCTGTGCTTGTATAACGCTTAAATAAGAAATGTAAAGTGGGCAGGATGGCTTCTTCTGGGCAGAGTGTTTTGCCAGGCATAATAGATGACACTTTTTCTTCTGCATTGGGCTTGCAGCATCTTGGTCCAGCTGTGACGCAGCATATATTCTAAAATCTGGGCAACTTAAAATACATTTTGTATTACATATATATGAGAGAATGTCAGAACGGAAGTCATAAAATTTGAAGCCAGGCCTCTTTCTGCCTCCTAAGGGGGCTGTGTGTATCTGTAGAGCCTAGGAAAAAGGCTGTGCTGGCTCCCAAACCTTGGTTCTGAGGAGCTTGCTGCTAAACTGCTGACTAGGTCCTGTCTCTGCCTAATAATTTATCATTTTAGATGGCATCATGGTTACAGTATCTAGTAGCTTTCCATCAGTACATGGAACAAGTTTAAGTACAGTTTACTTTTAATTTCCTGTTGAGAGGAAAACTTGGTCATAGGCCTCTCTGAAGACAACTTGTATTATATCTCTTGAGTTTTGTATAAGTTCTGGAGGTTTCTTTTGTATTCTAGCAGGCCCTTCTGCCAAGGTGCTGGCCCTTTGCAGAGAAAAGTCCACTGTGCATCTTTGGAGCTTAGGTAGTGCACAGACATGACAACTTGATACAAGAGGGGAGGGCAGTAGTGCTGGTCTTAGACAAACTCCTTCTAAAATTAGGCTGCTGTTGAAAAAAGCTGTGCAAGGCTCAAGATCAAAACAGTTGTGCTCTCTAAACAAATTCTGAAGTGAAAATTCCATATTTCATAACATTATCTGACTTTAACAGCCTAATCTGTTTTCTAGGTTTGAGGATGTAAGAAATGTGTGATGTTTTGTCATCCCACTGCCTGGCACTCCAGTGAACTCATCCATATTAGTTGCCATTAGTTGCTAACAATAGTTGACTTGAACAAATGATCATAAAGAAGAATATTTGTCACTACTTTGCCTCTCTGGAGGATGGTGAACTTTGCTGCTTGAGCAAATTCAGAGTTTAGGCTAAAGCCTACGTGCTTCTCAAATGGTGATGTGTAACATAGTAATAGCATTACTTAAAGTCAGAAAAGGTGTTTGAGAGTGTGATGTTGTGAACCTGATGACTTGTGCCCGGTTTCTTTTCCTTGTTCTGGATGAACTTTTCCTCAGCAAATCTTTAGCTGGTGTCTCTGTAGGAGATCCTGTGCTCCGTACTGGGAAGCCCCTGTCAGTGGAACTGGGGCCTGGCATTATGGGAGCTATTTTTGATGGTATCCAGAGACCTCTCTCGGACATCAGCGCTCTGACTAAAAGTATCTATATCCCTAGAGGTGTCAACGTGTCAGCTTTGAGCCGAGATGTCAAATGGGACTTCACACCTTCCAAAAATCTGCGGGTAGGTTCTGACAAGCCTGTCTTCCCTTCTTGCTCGTCTACCCCCAGAGCTTAGGCCTGGAGCAGTGTGCTAAGGCTGTGACTGCTGGGACCTATGGTTAATGCTGCATTTATTGAAGTTTGCAAAAAAAGGAGTGCTAGGAGGTGGTAGTGATGTATGAGACTGGATGGGGATCACCAAAACTTACTTGATGTGACTTACTGTGTCTTGCTGCTGCATATGAGAAATTTACAGTTTTAATGTATTTACCAAACCATAAAGAAACTTGTGGAATTGCAGTAAGCATTAGCAGGAGCAGGTGTTACCTGAGCAAAAAGAATGACTGCAGCACACTTTTTGCAAATGGTGAAGATAACCTTAGAGCTGGAAAATGTCATGGCTTTAGCCCTTTGTGGCATCTCTTTTCCAATCCTGCAGGTTAGCATATGCTATCCTTTCTCTTCTTAGCACATTAGGTTGAGAGGTGGGAAAAAACCGAGGAAAATTCCTTGTGTCTGTCAGTAATTGCTCCTGTCTGAGCCTTGAAAGGCACTTGAGCACAGGTAGTGTTGCTAGCAATGCTGTTGGAGTAATGAGTTATGTAAATGAGCTACTGTGCTGTAACAAGGCGTTTATAAAAGGGGTAATCACAGTGCTAGACTTAATAGCTCTAGTATTTTTTACAGTTTTTCAAGGTTCTTTTTTAAAACTTATGACTAATAGACCTGTTCTGATTTTAGGTTGGCAGCCACATCACTGGTGGAGATATTTATGGTGTGGTGAATGAAAACTCCCTGATCAAACACAAAATCATGCTGCCCCCACGGAATAGGGGTACAGTTACATACATTGCTCCTCCAGGAAACTATGACACTTCAGTAAGTCTCCCGAACAGCAGTTCCTGGTATATTCCATGTCTCTTTTATGAAGTTGTTGTACCCTTTCTGTTCTGCATGAGGCCAACTAAAGTGTTTCATGCAACAAGGTGTCTGAGTTAATGATCACTTCTGCTACCCTGCCTGCAGGGATTGCGTTATTATCTTGTGCAGCTACTTTCTGTGTATATGCCTTCCCAGTGGCACTTCACTATGCCACGTTTGCTGACCTCTGTGGGGATCTACAGTATCTTATGAATATGTAAAATTCAGTTGCTCTTCGAAAGCACATTTTTAATGTATGCTGTATCTTGCACTGTTTCCCCCCATGGGCACTGTAAATATGGGAAAGAGCCTTCCCTTGGGAGGTGATGATTGCATGTTGAGGTTCTAAGAGCTCTGTGGTGTTATCAAAGGCCTGTGCAGAGTAGTTAAAATGAGAATTTGTGTGTTGGTCCAACATGAAACTGTTTGCTTACTTCCCGTGTCTGGTGCTCTCTGTTAGGATGTTGTGTTAGAGCTGGAGTTTGAAGGTGTGAAGGAGAAGTTCACTATGGTGCAGGTCTGGCCTGTACGTCAAGTCCGTCCCGTTACCGAGAAGTTACCAGCCAATCATCCTTTATTAACTGGCCAACGAGTCCTGGATGCCCTCTTCCCGTGAGTACTTCCTTGTATTTTCTACTGTGCAAGACATCTCTCTCTTAGGGGGAAGCAGAGGCAGGAGGCCTTAGAGCCTTAGGTTTTTTTAAGGGTAAGCTTTCACCATGTGTCACAGCATAATCTCAAAAAATATTTAGCTGAATTTCTCATATTTCTTTATTTGGCAGGTGAACCCACTGGTGGAAAAAGGAAGTTTAGCAAAACTGTTCTAGTGCATTAATTTAGAAAAGACTGGACATGCATAAACTTAACATAACCGTGTCACAACTGCAGAAAGGCTAGAACTTTCAAGCTTGCTATCTTCATTTGAATGCACAAGTAGGATATCTTTCCATGGTCTTGAGGATGTGTAGTTTCCAATGATTTTGAGGTTGCCACTTAGGAAAGCTGTTGCACTTAACAGTAACACAGACTGCTCATTTAAGCAGCTAACTTCCAAGACACTGAATTCAGTTATTTTGGTCCTAAAATATTGTGCTGCTTATTCTATAATGCATAGCTAAGTACAGTTGTCCTTTTCTTAGCATTTGCATTCCATCGCTGCTTCCAGCTGTGAAAACTGCTATGTTTCAAGCCCAAAAGTCATGCTGTTGTATCAGCATAAGTCATATACTTCAGGGACAGGAGAAGAAAATCATGATTTAATCCCTCCATTTTTTGATTTAGTGAAATACCTCTGTGCTTCTCACCCAGAACACTGAATGTGACTCCTGTCATTCTGCTTTTGGTGAGGGAGTTCTAGTGGAGAATATATTCTAAGATGGGAAAGAGCTGTTTTTTAGTTCCTTGCAAATCAGAGTCCTTTTTCTTTACTCAGGTGTGTACAAGGGGGTACAACAGCGATTCCTGGGGCATTTGGTTGTGGAAAGACTGTGATCTCACAGTCTCTTTCAAAGTACTCCAACAGTGATGTCATCATTTATGTAGGCTGTGGAGAACGAGGAAATGAAATGTCTGAAGTACTGAGAGATTTCCCTGAGGTTAGTATGGAGATTTCATGGAGAGTAAACCTTCCTGGGAAGACTTGCTATTGTACTGGTATTGTAACTGAGTTAAATATCATGCTGGTAGAGTGACTTCAAAAGATCATCTTGCCTGCCTTGAAGCTCTAGCAGAAATCCCTTTTGGCTTGTTCAAGAATTATTTCAGTGGCCCCTCAATAAACATCTGGACAAGTTTTTGGATGTACCTTCTACGTTGTTTGAAATAAAGCCAGAATGAATGCCAGAGAGCAATTTAGCACAGTTGTAAGCATCTT
Organism: Gymnorhina tibicen; assembly: GCA_013399875.1. Taxonomy (NCBI): domain Eukaryota; kingdom Metazoa; phylum Chordata; class Aves; order Passeriformes; family Artamidae; genus Gymnorhina; species Gymnorhina tibicen. Next base: position 492,145 of record VXAZ01008956.1, on the reverse strand, counting down.
ACCTGTCACTGGTCATGTCTCTAACTTGACCATGCATAGAAAATGCAGCATCCATTTACAAGTCACAGAGTGGTGATACAGTTACCAGGTATTAGTTTGACGTGTTAAGCTTTGTAATGCCTTCGGAATGAAGTAGAAAATACCTTGTTAATAAAAATATAACAACCAAGCAACAGATTTACCAATCTTTGTACCTGTTACTATGTTTAAATGAAGATATTGTGCTGGGGTCAGATAGTATGAACTGTCAGGTGGAAACTTCACTGTCAGAAATAAGGGGTAAAAAGCTTGGGTGTGTTGATCAATGACAAGGTGGGAAAGTCAAGCTGAGGTGGCCTTGAAGAAGATAAATCCCAGGGTATTCATAAGTAGAATTCTACACAAATGTCAGGGTGTGCATTCTGTTGTTCAGGTGCTTGTGAGGCTTCACTGAGGCTATAAATGTGGTTTTATGTCCAATTGTCAAATACTAACTTGGCTTGTTGTAGATGGGGGGAAAAAAGCTCTCAGATTCCTAATGGACTTATGACAGGAGGCTAAGAATTTTTAGCTCTTTCAGTCTGGAAATCTGATAGAGGATAATGTGCTTCCTTGTGCAGTGGATTTGTCATTACTGATTTGAATGGGATCAACAGGGGTTTGGCAGTTGCAGAAGATAAGATGAGGTTGAAGTATGTACATTAAAGAGTTAAGCTGTGTGCCATCTGAAAGACAAACCAACATATCCTAAAATTGTGAATCTCATCTCTGCTCTTGGTAGAATAGCTGTGAGGAGAGTATCCTGATACAAGGCAAGTAAAACAGTAAAAAAAAACAAGCAACAAAAAAATTAACAAAAAAACTTGCTACTGTTACAGTTTGGGTTTTTTTTCTTTTCTTGCATTTTAGTTAACAATGGAAGTTGATGGCAAGGTAGAAAGCATCATGAAGAGAACAGCTCTGGTAGCAAATACTTCCAACATGCCCGTGGCTGCCAGAGAAGCCTCCATCTATACTGGTAAGATTTACAAAAGTATAGAGAAAATTGTGTGTATGAAGCAAGCCATCATGCTCTAGTATTTTCAGTTCTTGAGATGGCCATACCAAGAAGCCTGTTTAGTTTCAGAAGTAAACCCTTTCAGACCTTGCCTGCACCAAGTCTTAGTATCTTAATTGAATCTGACTTGCTTGCATGTAATTGCCATTTCTGAATATTGAGTAAATTTTGTTTATAAGGTGAACTTACTGTGGCAGGACTTGTGTAGGTTTTCTGCATGTTGTTTTTGACTAGCTTTTTGCTGACAAGTACAGCCACTTAATGGACAGGAATAGTATTCTCTGAGTTGGCAGACTAGTCTTTCCTTTGCAGCCTCTTAAAGGCGTTTTTAAAGTTCTTTTTTATGAACACTTGTCAGATAATTCAGATAAAACACAAGCTTTTCTCACTCTTGTATTCTGGTGGTTTGAAAGGGAAGGAGGCATTTTACAGTAAGAGTCTTTGTTCATGGTTTCAGTGAGGGAAAGAGTAGCATCAGCGACATTGCAGTGTCTCTTCAAATAAATACATATGAATGTAAGATGAGTCAGAGTGGCTCATAAACAAAAATGAGGAGAGTGAGAAGAAATAAACAGCAACAGCAAAAAAAAAAGACAGCAGGGACATAAAGTGGGAAGAAAGAGTAACTTCCATTGTCTGTTTCCATCAAAATGTAAACTCAAATAATTCGGTTTCTTTGCATCTTTCTGCCAACATATAAGCACAGAATTCCTTTCTGAACTGCAGCACGTTGTTGTCTTTGTTACAGGAATCACCCTGTCCGAGTATTTCCGGGATATGGGCTACCATGTCAGTATGATGGCAGACTCTACTTCCCGATGGGCTGAGGCCCTCAGGGAAATCTCAGGGCGACTGGCTGAAATGCCAGCTGGTGAGTAGTCTTTCCTCAGTCTAGTCTTGTAAATGCAGCACTTCAAACTGAGCCTTTGACTGAATCTCTCTGTGTGTTGGTGTTTGCAGACAGTGGTTATCCAGCCTACCTCGGTGCCCGTCTGGCCTCTTTCTATGAGCGCGCCGGGAGAGTGAAGTGTCTGGGAAATCCTGAGAGGGAAGGCAGCGTCAGCATTGTTGGAGCGTGAGTGTTGCATTGCTTTGCCTCTGCACTGACTGCAGTTCTTCCTCTCTGTTTTTGCATGTCACAGCACCTATTTTTCAGACAAAAAGGTCTTGTTGCTCTGTGCAGCTGCAGAACTTAAAAATATGGGAATGAGTAGGTAGATACTTAGTCTCTGTTCACCCAGAACTGCTGCTAAATTGTGCGTGGGGGCAGAAGGAATGAATGTGGACAGGTGGCTCTGTGAGGTGTGGAATCACAGGCACTTGCAGCAATCAGATCAAGTGGCTCAGGGAAGAATGTCATTAGAGCTCTCTCTGAAAAGTATGTCAAACCATGCTCAGAGCAGGAAAGAAGGGGCAGTTAGAGCAGCAGCGTGTGCACTTGGAGGCATAATGAATCATGACTCTCGTGCTCAAATAGAGTCGAATTCCATGGAGCAGCATATCTCAGGCTGTGATGTGCTGTGAAAAGCATGTTATCCGCAGGCATTCTCTTAGGTGATAATGGTTTGTGTATCATACCCTAGGCAAAGTGGATTCCCTATGTTTTCAGGAGGACCTCTGGCATCTGCAAGAATACCCAGAGTTCATTTTTTGCTCTGCTTAGTTCTGCTGTTCGCAACATACATACATAAGGGCTTTCTGCTATTGAGATTGGAAGTTTGGGTTTTTTTATCTCTGGGAAGGCATGTATTGGAGTGTCAAGCACAAATGAAATAGCTACTGTGGATGAATATCAAAAATAATTTCAAATTGGGATTTTGTCTCCTGTAAGATCACTGCACTGTGTACTCATGATGTTCTATCAGCACACTTGCTGCATCTGTTCCTATTGAGACAGGTTTGATGATCCAAGCTGGAGTTACTACCTGGAGCTAACGTGACTGAAATTACACCTTAATACTGTCAATCAGTCACTGATGTAACTATTTCATGGTATGCTTGATATTACCCCTGTGTGGGTATGCATCAAGCACTTTCTGCAGAGATATTGCAATCTGTTATTTACTTGAAATCATGTTGACTTTTCTGGTTTCTTGGGTCACTGAGCTGTGCAGTCATATGTTCAGTACTTCAGTTTAAACTGCGAAAGCAACTCTGATAACCTTTCCCTATCTCTTCCTGCTCAGTGTCTCTCCCCCAGGTGGTGACTTCTCTGATCCTGTCACATCTGCTACCCTGGGCATTGTTCAGGTACGTCCCACAACATTGCAGCTCTTCTGTCCACTTTGTTAGACTCCAGATGGTTCTGCTTCAGCACATTTGTGCCAGTGGCTGGTGTGAGAGAGCTTTGATTTGACACAGGCAGCTTTGTAGGTTGTTTTGGAAAATGTTCTAGCAATGTAAAAGGCAACCTTGCGAGATGGTCTCAAGCTGATGTGTTTGAGATTCCTTTGGAAGAGGGGAGTGAAGGTAGCAATTCCTTCTAATACTGCCTGCTCAGGGATATCTGTGTGCTTCCTAAGTACTGCCCACTGAGCTGCACTTCAAATGTGTCAGTTCTCAGCTGAGATGGAAAGCAGACTACTCTTAATAGAGGTGCATTGAAACCACAAAAAAATCCTCAGAGAAGCTGACTGGGAGAGTCTTGCAACTGTTTGCAGTTTTGGGAAAAGCAGTTACGTCTATTCGGTCTCCACTTTACTTAGACTCCAATATTGACATTGCTATGGCTGACTGCTCCCTCATGAGCAGTCTCAAACTGAATAAGGTCGAACTCACCTTAAAAGTTGCATCATTTTTTGAGAAGTGTTATTTGAATGTCACTGGTATAGTTAACAGGCTCCCAGGCTTCCACTGGTGAAGCCTTTGACAATGCTGCATTTGCTCCAACTTGCTCAACTTGCTATCTGTATTGTTTTTTTAATTGCATTCAGTTATTTTAGTTCACTATTGATTTGGAGAGCTGGTTGACCTTTCTGGCTTCTGGCAGGTGTTCTGGGGCCTGGATAAGAAGCTGGCACAGCGCAAGCACTTCCCGTCTGTGAACTGGCTGATCAGCTACAGCAAATACACACGAGCCCTGGACGAGTACTACGACAAGCATTTCACAGAATTTGTCCCTCTCAGGACAAAGGCCAAAGAGATCCTACAGGAGGAAGAGGACCTCGCAGAGATCGTGCAGCTTGTGGGGAAGGTGAGTAACCAGTTGTGGTGTTACTGAGCCATCCTCCATTTCCTTATGGTTAGTGCAGGCTTTTGATCATGTCTTAGAGCAGACCCGATGGACGCTGCATTGCACACAAAACGTCACCGGGAGATGTCGGACTCTCCCACCTCAAACTGTGTTTTATTCCAACTTCCCTACATGTTGTTTGATTTCTAACGACAAATACTTCTTTAGATTTGCTAAACCTTGGCTTGATGCCACTTTTTTCATGTGAATTAGATTGTGGGGCATCTAATGCTGGAGTTCAACTTCACTTGCTTCAGTGTTGTAGTGTTGCTGAAATGCCCTTTGCTGCAGCTTGAAGTAGTATTCCATTGGAAGCAGTCTTTGTGAGAGAAATGACACCTACTGATCTTTATTATTGAAGTCATCTGAAGGGTTACAGTTTATTAGAAACCATGTTGCCAGCTGCAGGACAGAGGTATTGGCATTTACAAGTTGGCCTGTAGAAACAAAATGAAGTCTGCTTTTTTAAAAACTTGTGATTATCTGTTTTTTCTTTGGAAACCTGTGACATATGGCTCCATTTTGCAGGCATTCTTTAATTTCCTTTTTTCACTTCAGTGTTTTGAAGAGAAAGCTAAACTTGGACAGGAAAATTTCCATTGAAAGCTCTCAGAAAGGACCCAGTGAAAACTCTTTGTTTCAGTTTAGCACTGTAAATATGATAATTGGCAGGTTCCTGGCAGATACTTAACAGTAATTTAATTCCATGATGTTCAGATGAGCTGTTATGATTTACAGAGTGGTAGTAGTGTGTAGTAACATGTATTAAGTACAGTTATTTGAGGGAAGTTTGCTCACAGTGCTCTGTCTCTTCACTGATGTTCTAGTCAACCAAGATGAGACCTTTCATGAGATCTAGCACAGCAGAGCTCTCTTCTCTTGATATGCCTTTGAAGAAAAGGAAATGGGGTCATAGGACCTTCTGCAGTTCCCTACAAAACCATGTTCCAAAAGACTGGTTCACACAGCAGGGTAGGATTGGTTCCTTGGTGTGGAGGGGATATTGATAAGCCAGTGCTTGTGACTAGGCATTGTTTTCATGATAGAATTACTGGAACTGGTGACTTTTTTCTCAGAGATGTTATCTTTGACAGTTTCTTTCTGTCTGGGCTTTGCAACAAACCTTTAGAAAGGGGGAGTTGTGGAAGTACAGTCAGTGTATTTTTTTCTTTCTAGCTCTGAATTCTATAAGTCTCCTCATGAAAGAAGGTCCAAACTTCCTGTCTAGAAAGCAGGTTGGGGTATTTAAAGCTGAGTCAGGCCCCTTTAGCAAAAGGATGATGAAAGTGGAGAAGAGTGGCCTGTGGTGCTGAGAGCAGCAGCGTGCAGCAGGGTTGTGGCTGTCCTGTGGAGTATGACAGGCATTGTCATCAACTCCTTTTCTTTTCTTGAATGCCAGGCAGGAAAAGGACATTGGTAATGGTGCAGGCTACTACCAAATCCTTTAGCTTGCTTCTTGATCTAGCATGAGATCTAGTCTTTCCTCCATAAGGATTGAGGAAGGTAAAAATGATTTTGTCTTTATGTAAGGAGGTGATGTTTCAATGTACCTACAGTAACGCCATGTGCCTTTTCAGTGTCTGGTGGCTTTTCCATGATCTTAAAGGGAATATCCTTCCCACTATTTATCATCAGATAGACCTAAAGCAGACTTACTGACTGTTTGGCCCATCTTAATCTGGCAGTCAGTTAAATTGGCTGTTCTATAGCAGGGAGTTTGAGAAATACCCAAAAGACAGAGTTCTGCTTGATGCTGTCTTGTGAGGGTGGGAAGAAGACAGGTACTGACAGCTGTTCTTGGTCAGGACATACTGTGTCCTCATGGACTTGAGTACTAAACTAACTATTTACCTTACTTTTCTAGGCTTCCTTGGCAGAAACAGATAAAATTACCTTGGAGGTTGCCAAGCTGATAAAAGATGATTTCTTGCAGCAGAATGGTTACACGCCTTATGACAGGTGAGATCTGACTGGCCACTCTGCCCTCTTAGTCCTGTGCAGTCTGGATTGATAACATTATTTTACGTGGAAGCTGACCAATGCAGAAATTAATGTTACTGTCTATGAAGAAATGGAAGAGCTGTGCTTAGGTAGCCCTTTGAACAGTGCATTCACACTGTCTTACCCAAGACATGCAGACCCCTCCCGAAAGCAGAACCCTTGGGGTTCCCAGGTCCTCCTCTATTGTTCTGTTAGCCAATGTTCGTGCAGTAACATGTCTGAGGGAGGAGGACTGGACTGCTTTATTTTCACAGACAACATCCAAAGTCTTCCTGTTTATTCCATCAATACACAGGGGACTGCAAGAATCTGCTTTCAGTTACTATTGCATAATTCTTGAGTAAATTTGATCCATCAAAAAAACCCTTACTCTCTCTTTCTCCCTAGTGAACTCTGCTTTTCTTCTTTCCATGCCATCCTTGTGTTTTAACAGCCTGACAAGGGGCCTTTTGTACTTCATCTCACTCCCCAGCCCAGGTAGATTGGGAAGTCTCGAGTATTTCATCACTAAAAATGTAGACATCCATCATTTTGTAACAGTGTGTGCCTTTGATCAGGTTACTAGAGCAGGTATGTGTGTATGCTATAGGAAGCACAGGAAGTAGCATATAAATAATAATGAGGTACCTTTCATGGCACTCACCTACCCATTAAAATTGGAGCTGTGTATGAAGTGCTCTTTTCATAGAGAAACTCCCTTTCCTGTGAGCAAAGAAACTTGCAGAGCTGTCATCCCAGGCTGTTAGGAGGAAGCCTGCTCCCTTGATGGACAAAACAGGAAGGAGGAATTCTGTTGGCTGCTCATTGTTTTCCTTTACTTGTTAGCATTGGCACAGATTGAAATGTGAGACTTGTAGAGCAGTGGTTCCTGTTCTCTCCTGTTTTGCCTGAATGTTTGGGTACTGCTTTAGAAATCTCAACTTCAGTCAACTTCAGGATGATTGTCTTGGCCTACGATTTGCCTGTTTAAAAATGTGGGACCTATTGGAGGCAGCCCCTCTCCTTGGGCAGTACGTATTAAAAATCCCTGGAGTAAAGCAGGCTGGCACCCTTTCTATAAGGGGAGAATCCAGGGGAGAATCCTGTTAATTGTTCTAGGATGCCTGACAGGTCCTCTTCTATTCCATCAGGTTCTGCCCTTTCTATAAAACAGTGGGAATGCTTTCCAACATGATTGCATTTTATGACATGGCACGCCGTGCTGTAGAAACCACAGCTCAGAGTGACAATAAGATCACGTGGTCCATCATCCGAGAGAACATGAGCGAAATCCTCTACAGACTTACCTCCATGAAGTTCAAGGTATGTTCGTAAGGAAGTGGGTTGTCCTGCTTCCTGTGAGCTTCCAGTGCCTCTGAAAGACTGACTCAGTGGTGCTGACCAAAGGCTTTAGATAAAGGTCTGTGAACAGAGACTCTTTGCCATCATTTTGAATACACTTAAGAATTGGTTTGTGAGCACAGGAATGGTCAGTGCAGAAATCTAGTCAGGTGATGCTGACTGCACGGCCTTGGCAACCCCACCTTCAGCAGTCTCTTTTACATATAGTCATGGTAACAGTACAAGCACCTTTTTGCTGTTTGCTTTGGGAGTTTTGTGATGAAATTATGTAAAAATGTTGTAAAATATTCTAAGGAAACTATTATCAGAGAGAAGCATCCTGAAGCCAGACATGGGATACATCACATATTATTGCAGGAGCATTTCTTTCCTTAATTTCTGTTTAAAATAGCTTGATTAACATTTCTATCATTCACTTTTTCCCTGGATTTAAACTTCAGGCTGCTTATATCTGTCTCTCATATAAAAGAGACTGCTGGAAGTGAGGAGACGAAGGGAGGAGTAACTTCAACGTGGGCTTAAGACAAAACAAGTGGATTGGAGCACCTGCTCTGGGTAACTTCAGTAGCCAACATTTTTAGGGTACAGCTTTGCTAAAACTCATCCAGAGCATGCTGGTGTAGCAGTTACTGGTAGGACAGTAGTAACCTGTGATACTAACTGATATCCTCTATGAAATACAATGCTTACTCTCTTAAAACTCATAGAAGTCAATACTGCAAATCTTTGGAGAACAGGTACCATTGGATTGAATATGTTTAGAATTAAATGTTCTGCCATGCCAATGCATTCTGTTCCTGCAGGGTACTGGCTTGTTTCTGCAATAAGTGGGCTCCTGGTATATCTTCTCAAAGCATGAAGAACATAACAAGATACACTTGGGGACATGAGCTTCTTTGAGAGCTGGTTATGTAGAGACAGGGTAATTAAAACACTCCCTACAAACCCTGGCCCACCAGCAGGCACTTGCAGTGGACAGCATGGCTGAAAAAGGGAATCCAGAGAGTGAATATATGTTAAGTGGTGCTGCACCGCTAATAGTTAGGAAAGGAAAATTATATTCCCCAGGTAACAGTCTGACAGATCTGAGGACTCAGATGTCCTGCATCCTGTGGTCTGGGTACTTTGGAGAGACAATGTTAGAAGTAGTGCATCCACACATGTAAGGCCTGTGTATTTCCCAAGAGTTGCACTGACCCAGAGGCTCTTAGCACTCAGAGCAGAATGGTGAAGACATTGAACAGATTTCACAGCCTGACATTTAATGCTTCTTGCAGAGAAAACCTTGCATCCTCAGAGCAAAGCTATTAGTTAAATTTTTTGCCTTTGTCTTTCATGAAAAGCATTCTGAGAAAATGAAGCTGTACAAAGGTATTTTTGAGCCTTTTATGATTACACAATACATTTTAATTTGAACTAAACAACCTCTGAGTAATGGCAGAGTAACTCTTCCACTTACTGGGGGTGCACTGCATTTGGTGTGGGGATAGGAGCTGGTATTAATCACTGCAGCTCTTGAATCAGACAGCATTAACCAAGACCCCCTCAGTATTGTTGATTGCTTTCCAAATCAGTTGCTTTTCAGTGCAGTAACCTCTGCTTATAAAAAAAATTCTCTGTCCAGTACCCATTCTGCCTGGGTCCCTAATGTGGGAAGAGAATGAGATTTAAACCCTGTGGCTGTTGGTGAGACAGGATGCAAAGACAGAGCTACAGTGCCTGCTCTGCAGTTAGCAAGTGTTAATCCCGAGGTCAAGAGGTTACAGCAGTTGCAAACCAGGGCTGACTTAAATACCCAAGGCTTTTCCTGATGGATTTGTTTATGTGCTGTATTCTTTCAGGACCCTGTCAAAGATGGTGAAACAAAAATCAAGGCGGACTATGCTCAGCTGTTTGAGGATATGCAGAATGCATTTCGCAGTCTGGAAGATTAGACTCGACCTCTGTGACCACTCCAGTTTGTCCTCTCAGTTCCTCATCTCAGCTCCTCTGCTTCCCTACCTTACAAGAATGATGCAACAGTACTTGAGTTGATAAATAACCCTATGTTTCCCCTGTTCATACTCAGAGAGTGTCTTTACAAAAACATTCCTCCTAGTTTGTATTTGGCATTGCTTTGTGTGTCTGAAGTGGTGAGTGATGTGTGAATGGGCCTGGCTGAGTGAGGAAATGCTGTTGTACACTTCTAGGGTGGGAAAAATTTCACCTTTCCTCTCCCAGCTCTCCTGGTAACCAGTCTTTCACCTCGGGGTGTAACCAGTTGAGCTGCACTGGCAGAGGAGGTGTAGGTCTTCATGCAGTCGTGCGGTACATTGCGAGCTGGCAGTGGTAAGGGCATTTACACCTGGCACTTTGCTAAGTGACTATCAGACGTAGAACTCCCTGTTCTCAAAATAGAATTTTTGACCGTATTCTGGTGACATGTTGATACAACCAAAAATTCTTCACTACTCTGTCACTTCTGAGTCTCTCAGCTGAGTCTTTTGGTATTGAAATGTGGTAGTTCTGGTCCTCTCCAAGAAGGGACTAACTGGAAGATGAGCACATACTAGCGACTGGTATAATTTTGTACACTGGAGAAATACAGTTTTATCTTCCTACTTAATACGGATAGGACTGTTGGACTCAGCATCAGCTAAAATCAAAGCCATAGGTGCTCAGCTTCCAGCAGAATTTTACCTTCTTGGCTCCCATTCATCCCATAAAATTTCCTGACACTCAGCTGCTTTACTTTGTGAAGCTTGTGACTGCTGCCATGTACTGCAGGGCATGGTTGGCAAGGTACAGTGATGCCACATGTGCTGACCACAGCGTGGTCCTTCCTTGGTGGTGCTCTGCCAGTGCAGTTGCCCCCAGTGCAATGCCCAGGTTATGCCAAGGAAAGGATAGCACGTGCTTAGCCTTCTTCCTCCACCTGTGCTCACATGGCCTGTTGGGTGGTGGCACAGAAGGTCCCCAGTTCTCATGTAAAAGGAATGTATGATGCTCATCTGGGGGCGGGGGATGAATGGGGGAAGGTTGATGAGTACAAAATGTATTTACTCCTGCCTTGTTGATTACGATGCAAGAGAAACCAGTGGCTCTGGTCTTCTGCTCTGTGCTCTGGAAGCACTCTGTCAAGCAGCTGAAACTGCTGTCTCTTGGGCTTTTTTTATTGGCAAAACTAGACTGAGATGAGGAATGAGCAGAGCGCAGCCTTTCTGTCAAACTCCCCGAGCCCAGCATGCATCCCATTGCTCCAGAGTGCAAGAGAGAGAGATGCTGGCATCCTCTCCAGCCTCTCCCTCTCAATTGTGTCAGGTGGCATCCTGTGCCCAGCTGGGCTCCAGCTGCCATCTACTGCTTTGTTAGTCCTGAGACAGCACCTGTTGTTGGTGACACGGTGCCTATGTGAGCGTTAATTCTGCACTGAAGTATTTCCACCGGCGCCAGCTTTGAACAGTAGTGATGCAAAGGGATCTTGTGCTACGGACCAAATGCTGCCACTTCCATTATGGTATCAACCCACTGTTTGTCAGGGGAGAGCCCAGCTGACACTTAAAGGGATTGACTATTTCTGGTTCTCCCAAAAAGAAACTGGTCCTCCAGCTGATATTCTGGTAGTGAATGCTTAAGTTTACAGCTCACTAAACTTTTGGTGTATGCTGCTTATTTTATCAACGAGCATGTGTGAATGAGTAGTCACCATCCAAGCCCTTGCTGGGCTCATCGTTTGTACCCTTCACCACTGTACAATGTAGCATTTCATGCTAGAAACCAGATGTTCTTATCTCTTTAAATAGAGGATGTTATAAACTTTACAGAAGATGTCTAAGATAATGCAGTTCTAATATTTATTGTGCTGTACCTGGCCCTGAAGTGTGACCAGTTCAAAGTTTCATATATATTTTTGTCCTTTTTGTTTTGTGTCTGTTTTCAGTGTTGAGATTCTGATGTTCACTGTGTCCTGCAAGTCTTCCTTCTACAGCTGTGGGAGGAATTACAAGATGGGCAGAACCCCACCACCTACTTTATCTTGTATATTTCATAATGTATGTTGCTGGAAATTGTGTAAAAAAAATTAAATTTAAAAAAATTGTTCAAGTCAATGAAAATAAAATTGATTTAAATTAGCTTTTATCTGTCCTGTTTCCTTATGTCAAACCAAACCTATGCCACAGTGGTGTATACAGCAGCCCATCACAAAAGCTCACAACTTGCTTAAAAAAAATTACTTCATCACTTTAGGGATATCTTTAAAACTGTAAGCAGTAATTTGGCATGGAGTCTTTACTTCAGTTCTCCCATTACAGCTTGCACAATCTCCTCACACATTACATGAAAGAGTTACAATGTAGTGAACGCTCTTAGGGCAGGCATTTTTAGGATTACTTTTAATACTTTATACAATATTATTTTTAATACTTTTAATACAATAAAAGTGTAACTGTAAGTTTGCCTTTTGCGGCCCTGCACGAAAAACAACTGTAATTGTACCATTTTAGGGCACTTGGCACTTTGGATCAGAAGCTGAGCAGCACTGCTGGCCACAGCAACTGCTTTTGAATAAGGAGTTGAGACCTTCTGTAAACAGCAAGACATAAATTAAGAATACACTAAAAACATCACATTTGGCCCATTTTGTAGATTTGACCACTCTGTAACACCTCTTTGAGGAAGTGTTCTGATATTTTATAGACTATATTAAGAGATACAGCAAGCTGAAGGTGTTCAAGTAATTCCGCCACCTCACAAAGGGGTGGAAGTCAGAAACTCATTCCTGGCAACCACGGACTAGTCAGTAGTTCTCGGTGGATGTTGAGAAATCCATCAAGTGAAGCGATTAGTTCAGGTTTTGGCAGTTTGGAAGTTACCAGCTGGCAGTGTCCTCACTTCATCCACTCGACTTTTGTGGAGCTGGAAGGCCGGCGTCACCCAGCGGCCACAGGAACACTGGTCCCCCCTCCAGCTGAAGGAGCCCAGCTTCGACGTGCATTTGGGACACAGAAGCTGCAAGAAAAACCCAGGACTCAGTCTAACATATGTGTTGATGTGACTCTAGTTAAAAACAGGCCAAGAAGTTAAACTGGGAGGGCTCTTTAGCCCTGGGGTCTAGCAGGCAGCTGTGCTGGTAGAAGGGAAGGTATGGAAACGCAGCTGCTGGGACCTAGCGGGATTCCAAGACAGTTTTACCAGGGTCCAGAAAGACTTGGTCAGCCTGAGACCACAACAGGCTTTAATAAAATCAAATCCTGTCCAACATCCTGGCTGGTGCTGTCAGCTCCAGCAGAGCACCGGCTCCCTTCCTTGTGAAAGAATATTTTACATTTAAGAACGTGCCCATAAGCTGCAAAATTCACGCCAGAAAGGCTGGGAGGCCTAGCACCCTGTGTGGGGGTTTTCCTTTCAGGGAAGAGACACATTTTTTTCTGCCTTTGCAAAAAAAACAACACAAAAATCCAAAGAATAAAGCCCACGCTCCACTTCACCTGTCCTTCCATTACTCCGAGCAATGCCGGCTCCATCCACTGCACGGGCTCAATGAAGTACGAGGTGCACTTTTCCTGGCTGTTCCCAGAAAGCCGTGCAGAGTCTGTTATCCTCTTGTGGGCGAAGGCTGTCGGTCCAATTCCTTCCATGTGGGACAAAATGCTGGAGCTACGGAACAGAGCACGTCTGCCCTCCAGGACACACGGGGGAAAAAGAAGTAAAACAAATGGTTTTTTAACTGGGCAAATGTACAGACACTAGAAAACAGGGATATGGGCCTCCTGACTCTAAATAATTAAACAGGAGTACAAATTCTACATTTTTTGATTAGTCTAGAAGGTTCACAAGCACCACTCCAGGGAACAAAAAGGTTTGTATTTTGTACTTTTATTTGATTTTTTTTTTTGCAAACACGGTATGGAAACTTAGGCTACAGCTCATCCCTGACCTGACAACAATGACACATGCATTGATTTACACAGGATATTCTTCTCTTGAGTGGATTTCACAATGACATTTTAAGAAGAAATACAAAATATTTCATAAATATATAAAAATACATATTTTTTAATATATAAAGTACCTGCATTTCCTGCATCTGTAGAGAACCTCTGTGTTCGAAGTCTGGCATATAGTGGTAGGATCAACTGCAAAGACTTCTCGGGGCAAGTCCTGAGGTTCTGCAGAGGGGTCAGGACCATGTTGTGAATCAGGTCAGCTCAGCCACGCTGCATTCCTGGGAACGAGACAGGACTGCGCCTCTGCCCCAGCCACCAGGAGCCACCTTCTTCCCTTCCATTTGCTCTCTCACCAATTCCAATAGATTAAGATAAAAACAAAAGAGCCTCATCCTGCTACACCTAAGACTGGGATTTCCTTAATGCAAGGAACTGGGATCTAGACTATGGCCTTAACCACGGTAAAATAACGATATTTTGCTTTATGTTCTTACTTCAACAGAACGCAAAGGCAGAGGAGGTTTCTGAGCAGTTGTGCCAATGTTTTAGTGCCCAAAATACAGAAAGTCAGCTTCTAAATGGGAACTGCTAAGGACAGTGACACATAAAGGGCGACAGCACTGTCACGCTGAGTATGCAACACTGAGATCTTGCAAGAAAAGCTACAGATTATTATTTTATTATAAAATCATACATCAGCACACATATCTTTTGTAAATTAAAGTGTGATAGTTTACTTCATTACCTGAATTTCAACTTTATCTCAAGTTTTGCATGGTTTTTTTTTCATAGCATTAACATATTTTCTGAGAATGTTGTTTGCTTTGCCAGGGACATAAAAATCACGAAAAGTATCAAACTGACCTTTAGCTTCTTTGCACTTTGCTAAAGAGCGCAGCTCCTTACAGATCTTACTTCCCAGGCATCTCTCAAAGGTACATTTTTTCCACCGCTGATGAGCTGGGATTCTCTAGGGCCGGTATAACGTGAGTGCTTGCCCTGGCCAAGTCCAGGCTCGGCTGCTTTGAGGGCAACACTCGAAGTCAACCCCCTCTGACAGGACCTTCTGCGTTAACTCCGGGACACCTTGTTCCCTCCTCGGGAGACTGCCCCGCGCTTCGCTCCGCGCCCCCTCGATGCTCCCACTCACCGGAGAACCTCTCGCTCAGCATCTCCAGCCGGTACCGCTTGTAGAGGACGCTGCTGGTGTCCACGGCGCAGCCCATCGCCTCGTAGAGCTTCAGCTGCCCCTGGAAGCCCGGGTTCACCCTGCGGCGGGGGCGAGAGGAGCGCGGGGTGAGGGGG
>VXAZ01008956.1:453060-477222 GCA_013399875.1 Gymnorhina tibicen | reverse complement strand
CCGCCCGCCCGGGCCGCGCCCAGGAACGCGGCGCATTCATCCAGGCGGCTCAGCAGGTCCGCGCCGGGCTCGTCCCGCGCCCGGACGTGCATGGCCCGCACCCCCGGCACGGCCGGCGGCTCCTCCGCGTCCACCGTCAGCACCGCCACCACCCCCGCCGCCGACAGCGCCTCCGGGGACGAGCACGACTCCGCGCCGCCCACGTAGAGCCCCGGCAGCACCGGCACCATCCCGCCGGGAGCCGCCATGGCTGCGGGAGGCGGGAGGGAAGCGCCGCCCCCGGCACGGCACCGCTTTCCGTTTCCCTTGCCGGTATGGAAGGAGTAATTTCCGTAGTACTCGTCATGCAGCTGTGCGAACCAGTGCGATTCTCTCCTCCCTGCGTCTGCGAGTGTCTGTCTTAACTCGTCTTTTTTTTCCCCCACCCCTCTGTCTCCTTACAAATGCTCAGAAAACAAATACATATCAGAGGATGGGTCACGTTGGAAGGGACTACAGTGGGTCATCTGGTCCAACCTCCCTGCTCAAGCAGGGTCTTCCCAAGAACACATGGTACAGGATTGTATCCAGACGTCCTGGAATATCTCCAGTGAGGGAGACTCCTGACAGACAACACAGAGAATAGAAATTTTCAGTTTCCCTTGAAGCTGCTAAATAGAGCTTAATTACTAACTAGCAAAATAGATAAAAGAGTATAAAAGTAGACATACAGGACGGTAGCTGGAACCAGTGGACAAACAGATAACGAGGAATACAGCGGCTTTTGTGGCAAAGCCATGTAACAAGAAGCACCAGCGCATGCCATCAGAGAAGCTCAAGCCAAGGTCATCTGCAACACTGAGGGTGTCAGGACAATCCACAAACGCCAGAGGTTTATGTCCAAAAAGGAAACAGAGAAGTCCTGCAACTTTATTCGAATAGAGGGGGAGAGTCCTCTGGGGCACACACCCGCGGGGTTTTCCCTCTCGCAGTTTCGGAGGGCGCAGCCTCCTTTTATCCCAAACTCCCGGCCTACGTTGCCCTCTTCCTTTCCCCACTGGCTGAGGTACAGGGAAGGTACGGCCTTCCCGAACTGCCTACCACATATTCCCCCCTTGAACCTACTGTTTGACCCCAAAGCTCAGAAGTTCAGGCCTGTGCAGACCCTTGTTTGTTTCAGGAGCCAAGCTCTGCAGCAAACCTGCTGCCCAGAGTTAGCAGAGACACTAAGACCCATTTTAAAGACATTAAAACCCATACCTTCACCAATCAAATTGTTTGTAAAGACATTAGCTTTCCTCTCAGGGGCACTCAGTGAGTATGACCACCAGAAACCCCTATAGATGACCCTCTAGGGCCATAAAAGACTTCCAGCAGGATGCATGCAAATTAGTTCTAGGAAAAGTATTAGCTAGGAAGTACACTGCAAAGAATATGTATGGCCATGATGGAATTTTGCCCTGTTGTAAAATTTCACGTCACACCTAAATTAGAGAAGATACCTTCTGGGTGTCCAGCACGCTCATGATAAAGAATCCTGGATTTCTAATACTTTAAATTGTGTTAGAAAGTTTGTCTGCTAGCTGTTTTCAGTCTTAGTCCTCAACCTGTCTGGACAACTTGTTCCAGTGCATGGTCACCCTTGCAGTAAAGTTCTTCCTCATGTTCAGGAGGAACTTCCTGTGCATCAGTTTCTGCCCGTGTCCTAATGGTTGGCACCAGTGAGAGGAGCCTGGATCCATCCTCTTGCCCCCTCCCTCCCGCTTTTTTATATCATGGCAAAATGCCAAATTTCATTATCAAGACCTGTGCTAAAGATCTCTCCCTGGCTGGGATACAGAACTTTACCCTGTCTCCACTTTGTGGGATAGAAGAGCCTGAAGGCCCTAATTACCGTCACTGGGGGGATTGTTCTAGCTCCGTGCGAGACAGCTGTAGGCAAAACTGTTGCAAAAACGTCTGCAAGGGCCTCTGGGATCCTTGCAGGATGCTGACTAGCCACGGAGGAGGTGAGACTGGCAGTCACCTCAGACCTGATAAGGTGAGAGCGAAACTGGGTGCAAAGGGAGAAGGTTATCCCTTTCCTGCAGGAGAGGCGGATGGAGCTGGGGTACCACGGAGCAGCCGTCGTGCTGCAGGAGGGATGGGCCACCGCAGAGATGCTGCGGAGGATGCTGCCCACGAGACACTTCCTCACCAGTGCCAGCAGACACCAGTTTCCAGTCTTGCTGGGAAATGGGCTGTGGGACAGCGGCTTCCAGAGCTGTGGAGTTTCCATGTGCTGCTGGTGGCCCACTGAGCAGACTGAGACAGCTCTTTGTAATTGAGATGGGCCCCAAGGTTTCCAAGGGCGCAAGACCACTGCTTAAAGTTTGCTGCAATCCTGCCTCACCTCCCATGCTTGCCCTAGTGCCTTTGTGATTGTGTGATTGTGCAGCAGTCCAGCTGGCAAGCTGCTCCAGGGAAAGGCAGATCTCCTCTTTGGATGGATCAGTTCTAAATCGCATAAACGTGACCCAAAGGGTGTGACTGTGTATCTGAGTATGGGGAGTCCCTGACAGCTCTCATTTAGATTATTTTAAGCTGCATAACTGTGCAAAATGTTCTTTTCCAGTTGCCACCAGAGAGAAATGAAAGGTTTACTGAAAAAGCATGAAAAAATGCAGACAATTTTCCATAACAGCAGGGGGAAAAAAAGCATACTGAAAAGAAAGACAGGTGGAAATTAAAACCAGATAAAACCGTGTATGGACATTTACTTGTGAAAGCAGATAACAATTGTAGCAAACTACCATGGGGAAAAACCAGATTATTCATTTCTTGAGTGACCTAATAAAAAGTCTGCAGACAACTGCAAGTTACTGAAGGGCCTATGAGTTTTACAGCAGGGTTATATTATCCAGGCATTATTAACCACTAAGGGGTGGTTAATAATCTCTGTTAACCTTCAAATCTGTGAATATGCAGGGGCAAACCGTACTGTCTGCAACCAAAACCAGGCAGGGCTTGGTGCAGGATCCCAAGGGGCTGGTCTAGAGGTGGTGTAACCACTACAGTCCTCCACGCCACTTTCTAAAGCCGTGGATAAGAAGGGAATATGAAAAATATGTGATTTCAAACTGAAAAGCAGTAGTAGAGGTAAGTACAAAGTCCTTGGGGCAGAGCCCACAGACAGCTCGGTACCTAATGGTTTCATATGACCAAAACTGCACTCCCTAAACCTCACTGTTTCTCTGCACCCCCCTTTGCTGTGTTTGCCACCTGCAGCCTGAGGCAATGTGTCCTGAATTTGCTCATGACTCCCAAATTAGAGTAAATATTTTTTTCAGTCTGATTTGCAAACCCTTGTTCTCCCGCCACCTCCACCTCCCCACATCGTCTTCTCCTCTACCACTGAAAATTGTGATGTTCTCCCCCCGGTTCCAGGAAACCATGTGACTAATTAAGCAGTTGGGGTGAGCTCAGGTGCAAAGAAAAAGCAAGTCAGATGATGGGCTGCTGCCCGCTCACTCCAGCAAGTGCATTCCATCTCTGCATGTGTCTGCCCTGCTGCTTCCTAAGGGAAAGGAAAATGCCAGGCTTCTTGGGGCTGCCCGCTCTGGATCCTCACAGCACAACCAGATTGGCAAAACCGAGTTTCCTGCTGTGGAAGCAAAAGTGCCGGGGCCTGGGCAGAGGCATAACCCCCTCTTCTCTCCTAGAAGAATGTGGCCTACATCTTTCATCACACAGTGGGGTGGCTCTGCTCTTTCAGGCTTTTGGGTAGTTTGGGGCTTGTACATCAGCCGATTTGTGAGAAGAGTCTGCACAACCACAGCCCGGGTTGCCAGAGGTGGAACACAGCAAACTAGTGAGGACGTCTTCAAAAAGCCATATGTGAGAGACGGCAGCTCTGGATTTCTGTGTCTTCCTCACATCTAAATGCAGCAGGAACTTACTTTGCACAGGTCCTGCTGGTGAAGGGGCCTGGTACCATTTCTTGCCTCTTGGAGAAGGGGTGTTTTGCTGAGTTCAGAACTCTGTGGGAGCTGGGAAGTCCTCAGTGGTAGCATCCCACCCCTTAGAGCAGGGACTTTCCAGCAGTCACAGTGCTTTTAGCAGCAAATTTACCTTTTTTGATTTTTGAAAGGCTGCTGTTCCCGGCATAACTACACTCTGTGTGTCTATATTTATGTGTTTACTTTTATCCGTGTATCAGGAGGAAGAATTGCTTCATCTCCCAGTAGGAAATCTCAAAGACTTGCAGAGGCAGCTAGAGAAACAACAGAGAAAGAGGCTCACTCTTGATACTCTGCAGGAGGATTTCATCATAGCCCTGCGTGGGTGGGATGTTCCTACCTGTCTCCACTCTCTCAGCATCTGCAGACATGCAGTTACTCCACATGTCAGACAAAAAAGAAGAGTTTTCCAACTGCAGATCTGATGCTCAATTACAGAATGGAGCCTGACAGCTACTACTACTGGGTATTAATAACTCTGCTTCACTTTATGGCTTTAACAGCTGTAGCAACCAAGATTTATGATGACACATTACATTCAGCAATGCATCACGTAAGGAAACTAATCTGACAGTGCCAGGTCACTGAGCTGACTTGCAGGCTTTCAAGTGAGTTTCTTCTGCCAGATTTGCTGCCCTATTTACTGGATAAAAATGAACAACTTGCTCTGTTTTAATGTAACTCCATACTTGCCTCTGTTTTGGCAGCTCCCAGACTCTTTTCCCTTTGTCACACTGCCTTCCCAGGAGCCAGCTGATCCTTCTTCATTCCCCATCCTCTTTCTGAAAACCCTTTGAAACAGGTCCAGTGCTGTGTATCCTGAAGAAGGGTACACCCCAGGACAGGGGAGGAGGGAGGAAGCTGGGAGGAAACACTGGAGCCACAGGCAGAGATGAGGGATGGAGCAGCTGTGGGAGAATGTGGGAGATGACAATTGTCCAAGAGCAGAGGAGCACAGTGGCTGCCAGCACTCACTGTCTTGTGGCAGGATTTTATCTGTATCCCAGTCACTCTTGGAGAAAGTTTGTCTTGCACAGATTGGGATCACCCATTGCTTTTCCCTAGACTTAGAATTTGAGCTGGCAGTAGGAAAGTCCTAAATAAATGCTAAACATTAAGATTGTGCCCTGGAGTTGCGTGTGGGCCTGTGTCAGCCACCTCAGCAGCCACAGCACCTGAGCAGTAGCCCACAATTTTAAATTTCTTGTCTCAGCAGTGGGCTGTATATTTCCATGTTTTCCATCCTCATGGCACCATAATCCACTGCACAGACACAGGTGGATGGGTAGCAGAAGGCAGCTTCTCCTCAGGGGTAAATGGGCTCCTTCTCCCAGGCGTTCATTACTCAAAGATGCATTCCTCATTATTCCTGCAATTTACCCAGGAGCCTGGTCCAGCTGGCTTTAATGGCACTTCCAGTTCTCGTCCCAAGGACCCTTTCTGTGGCACCCATGAGAAGCAATTTAAAAGAACGAGTGTATGGTCAGGAGGTCTAAGTTCACTGCAGAGAGTACTGTGCTTCCCCTGACAAATACTCAAGGTCTGCAAGTCAGAGGATGAAGAAAACACCCTAAAATAGAGTTGAGATACCTCTTCGTGTTTACAAATGTTTTTGTGAAACAAGAACTTGTAAACAAATAATGTAAAGTATGAACCTTTGATTAATACTTAAGCATCTGTAATCGCAGTATGTGCTGCAGTTTGTCTATATTGATATCTAATAAATATTCCCAATTGAAAATATTTCTCAGTAAGTACTTTAATTGCTCCCCACATAGCAACAGAAAATATACTGCCCAAAATCATCAGTTGTTGTCAAAAGACAATATTATTTGAGGCAGAAATCTTGCTGAAGAAATATTCTTAAGAGGTGAGATCATTCACTCTTTTAATCTCCAAGTGAGACATTTCCTTACAAGTGGTTATGCTTCTCTCATTTGTGCTACTATTTCTCTTTGAGTTCTCCATTTCTAATTTTAGAAACATAGGGAAAAAAGTGTTGAGAGAGATCTGGATCCTCATGTTGAGCTCCATACCACCACAGACAATCATACTACGTATTTTCTTTTCTAGCTTCATCTTAAACCTGGTTTTATTCCTTTCCCTCCTGCAGTGCTCTGAAATCACGATTATCTCATTGGACAACAAGGTGGTAACTTACCTCGAATCTGATTCTCGTGTCAATGTTATCCTTTAATTTAAATAGGTCATTTTGTTTCCTGTTATTTATGCCAGTGGGGCAATATTGGAGAAAAATAAATAATTATCTAACCCATCCCTATTCCTGCTCAGCTTTGGCTTTGTCGGTGAAACAAGGCAGGTCTGTGGTGTTTGCTAGGCAAAAAAGAAACATTCCAGTTTCCTCATACAAGGTCAGCTCTTCTCCATATGTGTGCAGGTTTTAATTCAACTTTCTTGACTGTGTATGGCCAAACAGTATAACAGATGTAGTGGTGATTTTCTTTTTCCAATCCTTTGTAAGTACTTTTTTTAGCTCTACTACGATTATGTCAGCTGGCCTGTCCTAGGTTAAGTGCTGATTTTTCCCTCCACCTTCTACTGAGTCCTGATTATCCTGACAAAAGGCAGATACCCCTGTATTTGATGAAACATTGTGTTCTCAGCAGAAATTGTAACTTTTGCCCCCAGAACACACGACCTCACACCCTGCACTATAAACCACCAGCTGATTTTTCTGACACTGCACCTCCAAGTTGATTCCTGTCCAGTCATTCCATCATCCTTGTCCGTGTACGCAGAGCCTTCCACAGCCCATCAGCCGCGGTTTCCAGTAGCACACTGTTTCAACACTGCTGTAACATCCTTGTGAGCCCATCCTTGTAGGTTCTGGATGAATGCCTGGTTCGGCTGTTTCCAGTGGAGCACCACAGAGGACTCTTTGGCAGAGCTGGATGTCTGGGATCTCTGCTGACAGCTGCTCTGTCTGGGACAAGGTGCCTCCGGGAAAGCCATGTTGTATTTCCGTCAGCTCTTCATTGTAGCCCACAGATTCACAGAATCACAGAACCAAGTAGGTTGGAAAAGACCTCTGAGATCATTGAGTCCAACCTATGACCAAACACCACCATGTCAACTAGATAATGGCACTGAGTGCCACATCCAGCCTTTCCTTAAACAACTCCAGGGATGGTGACTCCATCCCCTCCCTGGGCAGCCCATTCCAATGTCTAATCACCCTTTCAGTGAACAATTTCTTCCCAGTGTCCAACCTGAACCTGCCACCACTTAAGACTGTGTCCCCTCCTGTCACTTATTGCCTGGGAGAAGAGACTGATCCCCACTTGGCTACACGCTCCTTTCAGGGAGTTGTAGAGAGCGATAGGGTCTCCCCTGAGCCTCCTTTTCTCCAGGATAGACACCCCCAGCTCCCTGAGCCGCTCATCATAGGACTTGTGCTCCAGATCCTTCACCAGCTTCGCTGCTCTTCTTTGGAATCGCTCCAGCCCCTCAATGTCCTTCCTGAACTGAGGGGCCCTGGAAAAGTTTGTATTTCTATGGGAGGGTGGAGCGGGAAGCGGCCGCTGGGCGCTGCGTGTGGAGTTCGCGGGGCGAGCCCCCGAGGTGGCGGGCGAGGGCTGCAGGGCGCGGGCGGCCACCNGCGGGGCTGCGATGAAGGGCCATAAAGGGCGGTGGCGGGCAGCAGCGGGGCTGGCGCGGTCGCTCGGGGTGCGCGGCGCGGCTGAGGTGAGCGGCGGGGCCGGGGCTCCTCTCCCCTCTCCGGGGCTGAGCCGGCGGGGCGGGCGGGCTCTCCGGGGAGCAGGCGCTCGGCAGCGCTTTTGTCGTGGCTGCGGGTGTTCAAGGCGGCGGAACGCGGGTTCCCCGCTGCGGGCGGCTGAGGGGGTGAGCGTCCCGCGAAGGGAGCCGGACCTCCCGCCCTCAGCGCCGCTGGGCTCTGCCGGGACAGGCGCACGGACTTTTTCGGGTGTTGTGTCAAATTATATGTCTTGTAGGGGAAAGTTGCTGCTGCAGGGTCACGCACCTCGTCGTGACCAAGGTGAAGGTGTGTAGTCCTCGCTCTTTATTGCCTCTGATTCGAGTGTTGTATCCAATGTTCTTTACACTCGGTATTAAAGATAGTTAGTGTCTCCTGCCTCCGTAGTGGTTTTCTTCCCGAAGAGTGAGCATCTTCAGGTGTCAGACCTTGTGGAGGGAATGGCTGGCAGTGAAACAAGAGGCATGTGTATTAGCATCCCAAATACACTGGAGTCGCTAGGAATCTGTTGTCACTAACATAAACTTTGCCGAGTAGGCAAACACAAGTGATTTTGGGGGTGGGAGGCTTTGGAGGTTGACAGCCTGAGAATTAAACTCTCCACTGAACTGGAAATGAAATACTTCATCTTCCTCCCCCCCAAGGGCAGCAATGTGCATTATTCTCCTAGGTGAGGGTCACCAAGCAGAACCAAGTGTGTGTGGTGGGGTTGGAAGCACTGGTCCAAGTCCTTTCTGGTCACTGAGTGAGTGAGCTGTGTGTGTTGTCTTGGCTGCAGAGAGGGCTACAAATGGGAAGGAGGAGAGGGAACAGTTTCAGAGGTAGTAGCTGAAAGCACTTGCAGCTTGAGTTAGTCACGGGAAGACTCTTGTGTTCTTTAGTGATCTGAAGGATTTAATGGAAATACAGTGAGTTTACAATGGAAATACACTTTAATGTGCTTGAATTGCCTGAGAGCAACTGCTGGCAGGCTCGATGGCTTTGTGTTTATGCTGTGTTGGAGCATTAAGGATTGAGCTTGAAGAACCTCTTGATTTGTCCTAGATTAATCATCTTGCAAGTCACAGGGTTGTTTCGTGCCTCCTGGTGCTGATGTGATCCACAGCAGCACAGTTTGTAATGCAGCAGCTCATGCTCAAGGACAGAAGCTACTTCCCCAGGAGCATTTTAACCTCAATGTGTACTTGCTCTAGGATTTGGCTCTCTTCAGCTGAAGAAGTGACAGGTCAAATGAGTTGCTCAAAAATGAAAAGCTGGAAAAGGAGAGGCCTGAGATGACAATAGCTATTCTTTGAAACTTGCTTTAAAAATGTTCCATGCATTGTGCTGGTGCATGCTAGGGAACGATAGAGTTTGGTTTTTCATTCTCGGTAGGCAAGAGTTAATTTGCTTAAGTTTAACTAGTCTGACCTTGGCAGGTGCAGTCCCTTCTTCTTGGGGCAGAAGAAGGTGAGGCCTCAATTAGTCTGTAGCTGTCAGGAAGCACCTGGTTACACAGAAACCTGGAACACTTAAAAAAAGAAAAGGGTATTAATACCAGTTGGAGTTGCATGACTGTAGAACATCTGTAAGTATCTATATGCTACAAAAGATAAGTGACTTAAGGAGTCTTGTCACAGCTAATCAGATCATTCTCTTGTGCTTAAAATGTTCAGACAAGGCTGTGACCAAGTGTGGTTAGTGAGATTCTCAGTGTTAAAAGAGTAACATGAACTTGATATGCATCATCTGAATTTACCCCAGCTCTTACAAGCTTGTTTGCCCTTCATAAGTGAGCAGAACTGGGGGCAAGTAGGAATATTTCCAGAAAGATAGTTTGATTAGGCAGTGTCTCTGAAGAAGGGTGAAGTGTTTCTTACAAAGACTGGAGTGCCCACTGAATGTTGTTACCTGATGTTGCAGCTGAGATTCTGTCCAGGATGCTGAAGTACTACAGCTTTTTGCAGGAGCAAGATGTACTTGGCCTTTATCCTGTGAGTGATAGATGCTGGATGGTTCAGAAAGGAAAGAGTTCTATGAAAAGGAAGCAATCTTTTATCTCTGGCATAATTTAAGAGTTATCAGTGGACTGGATGTCTAAGCCCTGAAACTAACACCTGGGGGTCTTCTACTGTTGTGTTAGTTGGAGACAGCAGTTTGAGTTTTATATGCGTCATGAAACAACTTCAAAGCCTAACTTTCAGAAGCGTTTTGCAGCTTGCTTCAGTTGGTGCTGCTGATGGCTTTAAACTTAGGTGAAGCTTGTGTTATATTTGGTAATTTCCATTTGACACAAACTGCTTTCCTGAAGTAACTCTACCTCACCAAAAAAAGAACAATGACAACTAAATTTTTTTGCCTGCACCAACAGAGAAGCTGTGTCTCATTTCAGGGGAAAGGATTGCTGATAATCATTAATACATAGAATTATTTCTTTCTAGTTTGTGTCTGTGTGAATAGACAGAAAAATAGAGCCTAGGAATAGATCTAGGAAGCACAAACAGAAAGTCTGACTTGTCTTTTTCTTTTTATCTACCTCCATACAGTTTCTTCAGAGAAGAAAAGCCCTAAGATGGCAGGCAAAGGAAGTAGCAGAGCAGACTCCATGTCTTGCAGTGTACTGAACTGGGAGCAGGTCAGCCGTCTGCACGAGGTTCTTACAGAGGTGGTTCCGATCCATGGGCGGGGGAACTTCCCGACACTGCAGATAACTCTGAAGGACATTGTTCAGACGGTTCGGAGCCGGCTGAGCGAAGCAGGCATTGTGGTCCACGATGTCCGTCTGAATGGCTCTGCAGCTGGTCATGTCCTGGTCAAGGATAATGGGCTGGGGTGCAAAGACCTGGATCTCATTTTTCAAGTTTCTCTTCCAAGCGAGGCAGAGTTTCAGTTGGTTCGAGATGTGGTCTTGCGATCCCTCTTGAATTTCTTGCCGGAAGGAGTAAGCAAGCTGAAAATCAGCCCCGTAACACTGAAGGAAGCCTACATCCAGAAGCTGGTCAAAGTGTACACGGAGACTGACCGTTGGAGCTTGATATCGCTTTCCAACAAGCACGGCAAAAATGTGGAGCTAAAATTTGTAGACTGCATACGACGGCAGTTTGAGTTCAGTGTGGACTCGTTCCAAATCATACTGGACTCCCTGCTCTTTTACTATGACTACTCGGAAACCCCCATGTCGGAGCACTTCCATCCAACTGTGATTGGGGAGAGCATGTATGGAGACTTTGAAGCAGCTTTTGATCACCTTCAGAACAAGCTGATAGCTACCAAAAATCCTGAAGAGATCCGAGGTGGTGGGCTTCTGAAGTATAGTAACCTCTTAGTACGAGACTTCAGGCCCATGGATAAGAATGAGATCAAAACGTTGGAGCGCTACATGTGCTCCCGATTCTTCATAGACTTTCCAGACATCCTGGATCAGCAACGCAAGCTAGAGACCTACCTCCAGAACCACTTCTCCAAAGAAGAGAGGAGCAAGTACGACTACCTCATGATTCTGCGCAGGGTGGTGAATGAGAGCACCGTCTGCCTCATGGGACACGAGCGAAGGCAGACTCTCAATTTGATTTCTCTGCTAGCCCTCAAGGTGCTGGCAGAACAGAACGTCATCCCTAATGCCACTAACGTAACCTGTTACTACCAGCCAGCACCTTATGTCAGTGATGCAAACTTCAGCAACTACTACCTTGCAAGTGCCCCTGTGCTGTACAGCCAGTCCTACCCCACTTGGTTGCCTTGCAATTGACCGCTTCCCTTGAGCATTCCCGCGTGGAGGCCACCGAAAGCCAAGATGCTGAGTGTATATACAGACAAGTAGTAACTGTCAGTTGGATGTTCTCTCCTGGAAACATGACTGCATCAGACTGCCCGTTTCCTGGTGTGCAGTGGGATTATGCAGCCAGGTGACCTGCTATGAACCTTGCAGTATATCTCTACAAATGCCAAAAAGCCTTATTACCTCTTCGTCGGGAGAAGAGAATCAGCAGCCAAACGTTAAGAGAAGCAGTTAAGAAACTTTGTACTAGTTCTGGAAGTGGCTGTTACCATGTGATCTAAGTGGAGTATTCAGTAAACTGGGTTGGTTAATTGACTGTAAAATGCCTTAAGCAGAAGCTGCTCCTGGAGTAGCAGCAAACTCTGCTTTCTATTCCCTAACCTCATTACTCTTCCTCAGTCCAAGTTCTGGCTGCATTTCTATTGAACTAATTGTGCCAAGAGTGGGCTCATGTTATGCTTGGGTTGCTTTTGCTTTGTGGCTGTGTAGAGCTGGTAACAGTATGGATACTGTCTGTCTCGTAGAGGATATAAATGTTGTTTCCTGTAGTGCCTATGGATGTGTAGTCCTGCCTTGAGTTCAAGATTAATTTCTTGGAAGTTGAAGATAGTTTAGTAAGTTTATTCATAAAGCATAAGCTGGTTAAATTTTTCTTGAGTACAAAAACTTGGAAGGTGGCATTTCTAAAAACACACTGAAACACAGTCTAAAACTTGGTAACATGAAAAGTCCTTGAAATGAGGAATTGAAGCTTTAAATAGAATTGGAGCCACAGTTTGAATACTTAACTTGGAAAAATATCCTTGAGTCCAGCACTAAGTTAAAGCCTTTCTGACTGTCTTTCAGAACAATTTTGGCACAGCTGGAAAGTAGCACAGCTCTTACTTTGGGGTTTGACCGAATTTTCTTCCTCACAGGTCCACGGCAAAACCGACAAAAACCCGAAACAAAAATCCCAAGCCACTATAAATTGCGGGATTATGTGCACTCCTGCCACAGTATGAATTCTGAAAGCGCCTCCTAAAATTAATTTCTTTTTGTACAACTTCAGGCAGGTCCTGAAGGTTTGCCTTTCTGTCACCGCTGAAGGGTTGAACTTACTGGGTTATCACTGTCACCGGGTCACTGTATGAGGTGGCATTTTGAGTGGTTAGAGTAAAATTCTTCCTTTTTACAGCTCTTAACCCTCACTTGAAGAGGTCTACAAGCCCTAAGCAGAGCTGTCCACATAAGCTGTATGTGTTGAAAGTCTGGGCCTGTGTTCAGAATAGCCTCTGGAAGAGTACGCACTCCCTTGGAGGTATAGGGGGCTGATCTTCCTGAAGGGTGTGTGCTGAACTTGCTGCTTTGAGACTCCTGGGCTTTATAAGGAAGGTTAAAAATTCCTCAGTTATTTATATAGTGGTATTATTAACTGGATGATTTTCACTGAATTACAATAGTAAAATACATATAAGCAGTGATCTTGAGTCTCTTTTCTTTAACCAGAGATGTAGACTAGACAGGCAAACCTTAGAGCTATTTATTATGTGCCAGTGCAATGTTCAAGAATGCTTGTTCACTGAATCTTTTTTATTACTTCTATTACTATTTATTACTGTTTCTGCAAGCTTGCAAGACCAAAGTGCCTGATCCAACAAATAATTAAAGCTTAGAAGGTAAAGCAGAAAACAGGTGGAACACCAGTTTTTTGGTTGCTGTTCAAGGTGGAAAACAGCAGCAGTGCAGCACTTAAATGACAGTAAAAATTGCCTGCTCCTCATGAGACCAAAAGCAAGTTCTTTCTGCTTTCCATAACTACTTCATGAAGACTCTCTCAACAGAGGGTGAGGCTACTTCTCTGTTCAGACTTCTTCATTTAACTTAGGAAGGCAGGGAGGGATGCAGTCTACAAAGTGGACTGTATGTAGCCAAGCAGGCTTTAGCTTAATTTCCTGAACAGTTTTGATAGCAACTTCAGTAGCAAAAAGACAAATAATTTGGTGGATTATATTGTGGATTTTTTTCATTAAAAGCTTCCTGATTAGTCAGCCAAAGTAGCTAAACTTGAAAGCAAACCCAACCTTTTTCATTAACTGTGGCTTGGACTTGGTGTGTTTTACAGGCAAGACATCTGTCATCCAAGACTTTGACTTTTTAAAAACTAACATGATGCCGGTGTTGTCATATGTGTTAAACTTAGTGCAAGCTTCTTGCTGGAATGCAGTCCTAGGCAAGAATAACTCCTGCATGCAAAGCAATACTTGGCCTAGTATAGAGTGTCACTAGAAAGAAGACTGAAGAGTTTGCAATTGCTGTCATCTCTTGCATAGATGTTTTTGGAGCCAGCCTATGCTATAGCCATTGCAGAAGTAAACCGCTGCCTGGAGGGGCTTAGACTCGGGTATCTGTCCTCTGTGATGTCATGGCTGATCTTTAGGAACTGTTTTTGTGCATCAGCTCACGTGGAAGAAGTGGTGAGATGCTTGGGAGGAGTCCTCGCAAGCTGGAAACACAGACTTGCTTTACAAATACTTAATGCCTTGGCTGCTGAACATCAGGCCAGGTGCATCTCCTGGAAAGTGAAATCCTAGAGAAGGAAAAAAGGCTGAATTGGATCCCTAGTGAGATAGAGCTATGGAGAAGTTAAGCTTCCTGCCATAAGTATTGTGCTTTTGCTACTGTAACTTGATGTTGAGGCCTCTAAGGAAGCTCCCCACTGCATGGCTGCTCTCCGAACAGCTGAGTGCCTGGGTTTGAGCTTTGCAGGACTCTGTGTTCCCCGTCTGCTTGTTAAGATGCCCTGGCACATGGGAAATACCGATACTTTGTAGCCTGGTGGTTAGATACTAACCTCTCGAATGGTTAAATTGTATCCTGAAGCTGCACACTACCTGTTGCCTTGGGTCTGGAGTACCCGGGATTGCTGCGACACTGCCTGTCCCATTGCCTTCAAAATACTCCTGGCCTGGCAGGCAAAGCAGGTGTACTTGGTAGCTTGTCATCACTGTGCTGCAAGCAGCCTACCCCTTTCTGTTCTGGGCTGTCCTGGCAGCTTGATGGTGCAAGTGGCAGTGGCTTAATTTGCTGTGTGTTAGCTGGTTCGGGTTCAGGTTTATGGTGGCCCCTATAGCAAGGAGTAATTTGAGAATGGGCACTAGGTAAAAGTGATGGCCCTAGGCCAAGTCTAGGATGCCTGCTTGATTCAGTCACCTCTCGGCACTAATGATGCCTCTGCGAACCTGCTCTAACCTCTGTTGCCCCCTTGTGTGTCATGTGGAGGTTAGAGAGAGACTACTGTACTTCAGACTATTACCTGATACCTTGCCTCTGGGCAGTGGCATTAAAACAAAGCTGCAGTAACACTCAGTGAGTGCACCATTCCTCAGGATGAAGCTTCTGCTAACTAGGCTGTTGTATAAAATCACTCTTTTCTTCTTGTAGCTTATAAGCACTGCTGGACAAAGCCAGTCTGAGGTGAAGCACCTGTTGACGACATTTATTGCCAAGTTCCCCTTGACTCGTAGTTTATTGTTGTGACTTCCTCACTGTAAGAGAGACCTTTTTATTTGATAGAAATGCTACCGAGGAGATCTGGTAGAAGACTGTGTTTTAGTCACTTTGGTAAAATCCCTGTGCTGGTCCATGGTCACTGTGACAAGTTGTAAGCTAAGGCATAGTTTGTGCTTCCTGTGCTCAAGATTTAACCACTGCTGTGTCTGTCCTCAGCTCAGTCAGTCAGTCACTAACCTGGGGGTTTAAGACTACTGCTTGCTTCTGAGTAACCATTTTTCAAGAGAGCCTCATGCTTTCACTTTAATCATCTCCTCAACAAAGCAGTAGATAGTATTTAAATCTAGTCCAAATACCTAAAGATTTTTATTGAAACTTAAAGATACATGTTTTGGACTTGAGTTCTGGGGTTAAGCATTTGGTATGTGCCGAGGCTTTGTGGGTTCCTGATTCCTAGAATAACCACTGATGTCGGTAGTGATCTCTGCTTGTCACTGTATGAGTAGTTGGGAAAAGGCCTCTAAGAAGAAAACCTGGACAAGCTGCCTTAATGTACTGATGGTACTTGTTTCCTATTCCTCTCACTCAGCTCAGTCAGGATTCTGTAATTGTTAGGCACAAGAATAAGCAGTAAGCTGACCACAGCCATTGGCAGCTTAATCTAATCTGGGCATCGGGAGAGCCAAATGAATAATAAAACTTCTAGCCCTCACATCTAAGCCTTACTCAACTGTTTCTTGAAAACAGTTGAGTGTATTTCATAAATGTTCTTTAGTTTCAATGAAGCTAGATATAGAGTGGGATGATGGTCTATAGGAGGAACTTTGGGGGCAATGGTTGGAGCACTCTGGTTTTTCTCACTTGAGTATCTGGATTGGGCTTGTCTCTCTGAATAAAATTGCACTTTCCATTGAAATTTAGAAGGCCTTTTTTCCTATGTTTATACTACTATTTTTTACTGTTAAAAGAAGCCAGCTCTTGGCAAACCTGTCTCTCTTCTCCTTGAAAGAAGTGAGGGTTTTTTTTTTTTTCTTCAACCCTTCCCTTCCTTTCCCCACCTTTCTTTTAGCTAGCTAGAAATATTTGCATTTGTGATGAGCCCAAATTTCAGATTGGTCACAGTAACTTTGTCTACTGCTCTACACTGTGGTGTTCACTTGTCATCCTTGGAAATTGGGGTTTGGACCTTAATGATGCTGAAATTCATGTGCAAATAAACTTATGCTGAACAACCCTTGCCTCAAGCAATTTTTGCATCTCAGCAATGCTGACGAAGTATCTGTAGAGCTTATTGACCAATGTGTGTGCAGGTGCACTTGTGAGGTGTGTAATAGTGGGGGTATGCAGTAATGCTTTCTTTAGATGTTCTTCAAGATACTTTTTTATATCTGCCTCAACTTATTGAAGATTAGCCAGTTGAGTGAGACATGATTAATCTTTCACTTACATTGTAGTGACAGTTTCTAGAGAATAATTTTTTCCCTGTCTGACCATCATCTGGTCTTGACTTTAGGACATGGTGAAACACAGACCTAGGCCTGTTAGGTGGGGTCTGGTCTGAGCTAGAGCTTGCCAGTCTGCTCTGTGGCACATTTTGTTTTATATGCTACTGAAAACTTCATCTCATGAGCCAAGGGGGTGAGAAACAGAGTCAGCAATTTGTTCTTCTGGTTATTTACACATTGACAGCCTTTGCTTTCACCCTGTCCTAAAAGCTGATGCTGCTATTAACCAATGGTCAGTGGGAGTTGAGCAGGTCAAAGCTAAGTAAAAGCTAGGGTTGTGTGGCAGTTCTGTTTGCTGCTCCTGCTCTAGAATAAAGAATAAATGCTCTTTAAAAGTGTGCTTGTTTCTAATCCCCTCCAGAGCTCAGACAAACTCTAGCCTCAGTTCAGTATTGCTGGAGAAATTCCAGTCTCCAGGACCTTGTAACACCTGCAGTGGAAACTTCTGTGGAATTTAGAGGCAATGTGATCCCATGGAAGTAATCATGAACCTTGTGTAGTCCCTTTTCCGGATCTAATTGCTTTCCTATGAACTGAAGTAGAGAACTGATAATGCAGCTGGACAACATAAACCATCTGCTTGTCACCTGAAACTCTCTTACCTTAACTCCTGTTTGTCCCACCACAAAAGCTTCAGTGTTATTTTGGGTACCACCCTTATGTTTCTAGAATACCAACCTCAGCTTCCCAGGGTCAGATACTGAAACAACAAAAGAGCTGTGCTTAGGCAAGTGGTGCCAGAGTACTCTGTAATTTCCATATGGAGCTCATATAATGGTAAACATTCAGAAGAAGTAAAGAAAGATGTTTTCGCTCTATGGCAGTTGCATTGTTACTGAAAATAAGTATCCTGTTCTGTTGTAACTGCTAGACCTCTGCCTTCTCCATGCTGTGCAAGGTGACCTCAGTCTTGTCATGGGCTGTGAGGCACTGGACGCATGGTATTCTGTATTATTGCCATTATTCTGTCAGGTATACTTATTTTCTCCTTCCTGCTGTGATGGAATACTAAATATTTTTTAAATCAGAGTATTCAAAGTGCCCTTACAGAGGCAGAGTAGCTGGTCCTATGAGAGACAAAAAAAATTCTGTGCATTCCTGCTTATTTAATATTGTTTATTACATATTAGTGTATTTCATTCATCAATACATTAAATACCTGCAGTTGTTATTTTCAGCAATAAAATAGAATTTTTATTTGTCCAGCACACACCACTTGAATATGGGTATAAAACATAGCAGCCATGTTTTGCTGCAGTAGCAGTATTGTGATCTGTTCCACTACATCTCAACGAGTTCCACATCCTATAGGCGAGACTGCCCAGCCAAGGGTGTACTTAGCCTGCCAAACCTTGCTGATTTTCCTCCTAGGAAAGGGTTGAGTCATCATGCTGGAAAAAGTGAGTCTTGACAAAAACTGTGTGCAAAGCAGCTGCTAGAACCTAAGTTGCTCGTTTGTGTGTACATTAAGGAAACCAATACATTAGTAGTGTTATCCCACTGACCCTTGGCTAAGTGGTTTAATAAACCAGCAGGAATGAGTCGTCTAGGCTGTGCTGCGAAATGCGGTGCTGCTTTTGTCACTGGTAAGTAGATTAAAGGACAATCCATGCCACCCCACTGCTTGGAGAATGGAGTAGTGCAAACGCTGGGAGAAGTCTGGCTAAGACAGAGGACTGGCTGGTCTATAAACTTTTGTCACTGAGAAACCCCTGTAGAAACTCCTGCAGGCTTGAGGAGATTCCAAGGCTTGATTGTGGTCTCAAGCAAAGGGAAACTTGTCCCCCCTGCAAGAGAAGGGTTGAAGTGTGAGAATTCTAATTTAGTCACCGTCCCCACGCAGCAAATCTGACTGTGCGAGATATGTGGAATGTGAATTACACCCACAGACTGGTCCCTCTGTGGGTGCCCTTCTTGCTTCAGAATTGACTGTCCACCTGCAACAATTCCCTTCCCCACCCCCTCTCTACTGCTTATCTGAAAAACTTACTCTGAAAGCTATATCTAGTGTTCCTCCCTGAATGTTAGTGCCCTAAGCTTGCCCTAAAGATAGTGGCAATTCATCGTGTACTGGGAGAACCTGTTCTAATATTTGATTGCGGTCATTACTGAGAATTTCAATTGCATTTTCGCATTGGGCTTTGAACTTCATCTTCAGCCTGGGGATTGCTTCATCCTTATCAACAAGGCTGAGAAGTCCCAGACAGTCTCCTGCTATCTACTAATCTCTTCAGTTCTTGGAAGAACTGAGAAAATGAGCACTTGAAGCTTTATGTTGTATACATTGGATTCAGAAGCTGGAAACATTTTCTTCTGGAACTTCGTGGTTCCTGTTTCTCTTGACCCAGCACCAGCTATTAGCCCAGTGCTCTACATACCCCCCTAAAATGGTGCTAAGATTGCTTCTCAACCTCTTGATGTTTGTGTCCACAAGCTCTGCCTGCCATTTTTACCGTGGCATTATGGCAGGCCAAGTGCTTGTGCAGACTTAGTTATCCATGGTGATTTCAAATTCCATCTGCTGCTTTCTGAGGCAGCCTCTCCCATCCTCTATCAACAACATCTGTGCTCCTGGTTTCCAGATGTGGTATTTTGCACTTGGGGGTATTAGAAAAGCATTTTGTCTGAATTCTATGGGCAAATAGTCACGAGGTGGATGGACAGAGTAACTCATCCTCACTGTTTACCATGCTGACTTCAGTATTGCATAGTGTTCACAGTTTTGCATTGTTCTTGCATACTGACGGGTACATGACGTGCTTGTGGGCACTTTGAAACCTGCAGGTGGTTTAAAACTGTTGTCAGCATGAAGTCCTCAAAGGTACTGGATGCAGGTTATTTTGGGAGTTTTTATTTGTTCTGCAAATACAGAGTAGAAGCAGCAAAGAAACCTTATATTCTGTCAGTGCTTAACAGCAACTCCTCAGTCCTTTCCTCTGCACCCCCACATCTAAAACCCTGCAGTTACAAGTGTCCCTGGGGCTTACTATCTAATTACTGGTTTTACTCGCTGTTAATAAGGAATAGATGAGTAGTCAAAGGGTCTTTGGTTTGGCACAACCGAAGTGAAGAGCTCCATGTTTCTGCTCGTGCCATCACATCTGTTACTCATCACAGTCATCTGCCTGTCTCGCTGCTCATGTGGGGCTCCCCAAATGTTACACAGCACAGACTAATTGCCAGGACTGATGTAAATCTCTAGATCCCCATGAGTTCCCTTCCACTTTCTCCTCCTGGGCAACTTTCCTTAAGGCTGGGACAAAGTTTGTTACTTTGGGGATGAGAGCCTGCCATAGGCACTGTCCAAATTCCCTGCGACACCACTGGGAGTTTGTCCAGTGCCGTGAGGGATTTGCTAACAGCCTGGCAGACCTGAGTGACATGGGCTCCTGTGTTACAGCTGTCCTGCTGCCCAGCTGTACTGGGCTGTGTTTCCCCAGCCCTGTTTGATCAGTGGGAGCAACATGTGCAGATGGAGCTCAGCCTCAGGCAGAAAATTCATGGAGTTACTCCAGAGAAATGCTGCTCACAGGAAAAGATACCCCCAGTGTCTGTTTTGGAGCAGAGGAAAATTTGAGTGTGCAGTAATATTCCAGCTAAAGCTGTGCATGCCTCAAATTGGTGGTTAGCCTCCTTCCTTGCAGCACTTCTCTGGTAGAGGGAGGATTCCTATTTAATACCATTTCCCAGACCAAAACATGGGCCCTGAAGAGAGGAAGAAGCACACTTTGGTAACAGAGGGACTTGCTGGCAGGGCCAGGAGTGGATATTTTGGAAGCCCTGCCTATTGATGGGATGGGAAGGGAAAGGGAGGCTGGATGGTACCGGGACATTTCGGAAATCAAATAGAAGGATGCAGGTTTTTTAAAAAAACCCACACAGATGAAGCAGGGAACTGAGAGAGAGGTGTTCCATCTTCTTACAAGCAGGTCTGACTTCAAACTGCAGCAGCATGCTGGCAGAACTTGCAGTGGGGCTGTGTTATGCCCGTGTTTAGGATGTTCTACAAGAAGAATTTGTAACTTCTTGCTATACTCAAGTGCAATATAAACCCTGGTAAATGTGCTCTTCTATTATGTGTGCTACACGTGGTTCTCCTCAGCACTTTATGGTGTGCAGTGTGGCCTTCAGAATGCTCAGCCAGATTTTTGTTGACTGGTTAGAAGTAAAAGATTTCTGTATGGATACAACTGCAACTACAGTCACGAGTTTCTGTGGACCAGGACTTGAATTTTTGTTTTAATTGAAGTACCAGGTGAGAACATTTAATTAAAAAAAAAAAAAAAAGGAAATTTCTTTCATGAATAGGAGTTCATTTACTAGCAATATGATACTTGACATAAGTGTCCTGCTGTAAAACTGCTTGTGAACTTACAACTTTTAATTCCAGAACAGCAGCTTTTACTTTGAAGGTACTTTCTACCTGATTACTGGTTTTACTTACTGCTAATAAAGAATAGATGAATAGTGAAAGGATCTCTAGTTCACCTCAGGGATCATTTGACTGATTTGCAGTATTATAGTACAAGATCACCATCAGAAAGTTTATGTCCACTACTGCCAAAAGGTCCAGATCCCAGACCTTATGGAAAAGTACTGTTACAACACACAACACTGGTCTATACTTGAATAAGAGAAAAACTACAGAAGAACCAATTTAAACCTGGCTTTTTTGTGTGGGTTTTTTTTTTTAATGAGTGTCCTTCAGGCTGTTGCAGGCATGCTTGATAGATTGCAAGCCGTGTTTAATCTGTGAGAGGGACCATCTCAGAGGAGGAGGTTCATTTCTATATATACTGCATTGTAATCTATCACAAATAGGCTGCAGTGTAATAGCGCTGGCTCGTGACCCTACTTGAAACAGTCTGACAGCCTAAGTGGCTGAATTTTGTATCCACTGAAATTACCCTGCTTTTAAAAATTGCATCTGAGGATTGAGAAACTGCAGACAGGTGTTTAAGGTTTGTGTGGCCACAGCTGTCTGAAAGGTGGTGGTGCCCACACTGTATCTTGAGGAGAGGATTTCTGTGCATGGGTCATTTTAGAGAGGGCCTGGGATGCTGCTGAGCACTGAGCAGCAGCACAGGGCCCTTCAGTCCCCTGTCACAGTCACTGCATAATGATGTGAAGCAAGTGCCAATTAAAGCTTACCTCTAAACGACGTGAATTAAGTGGCAAGTTAAACCTTGCCTCCAAATTTAATCGGGCTCCATAGCAACCTAACATACTTTTTTAATTTTTCCAGTGGTTTAATTTCCTTTTTATTTCCGTAGCAATAGATTCTTGAGAATCCAGACATGCCAGAGTGCTGGCAGATTACCTAGACTTTAACCAAATCTTCATTCTCGCAGTATTGAGTGAGCAGAGAACACAAGCACTGAGTAAACAAGGTGTAACTGCTCTATAAATATTGTAAACAAATACGTAAAGAGTGGGTTTTAATGTATAGAGGACCCTAATTAGTTATTTTATTTTTTATTATGCACTTATTATATTTTTAAAGAGCTAAAATCTCGCTTTCATTCTATAGCTGTCATTTTCATTTTTCTTCAGGTAGGTGCTGATTGCAGCCTGGCTCCCAGGTATCACCTGGAGATTCCTGTCATAGGTGATAAGAACAGCAAAATGTAGGTAAGACTGTTATTCAGGCTAATGTTTTACTTCCTATGCTCCAAAGTGAAGATAATTTTAAAAAAATCTCGTGAAATATTGCACAGACTCACGACAATATTTTTCTTTCACAAAAGAGTATTTATATAAATTCTTTTCTTTAAAAAGATGCATTGAAGCAAGTCTAGGGGTTTATTTTGGCTGAGGGTTCCTGACATACAGCCACCTAAAATAAGCTGCTTATGGCATTTCACAGAGTGTCGTGTCCTGTGCCAGGGGTTACTGTGAGTTGAGGCAGCCCCTGGTGTCAGTGCCTGGCTGCAAAACCTGTCTGGGGCTTTTCTGCTCGTTGGCACTTTGGCTTGGCTTATCTGGGACCTGACCTCAGCCTCTGGTTAACCTTTACAGCCTTGCTTCTTATCCCGAACTGCTAGAAATATGACAAAAATACCAGGAATTTTCTTCCAAGCCCAGTGGTGGCATTTCACCCTTCCTTGTGGCTCTGTGATCACAATGTGAGTCCATTCTTGCAGGCTGCTCAAGTCTTCTCTGCTCTGTCAAGCTGCGTGTTAGCAACTCTTCCAGCCAAAGGTCTGCAGGGGTCAGGGTGGAGATGTCTCCTGCAGGGATAAGAAGTCTTTGCATCTTCTGTCTTCCACTCTCACGTGAAGCTGAGTGACCTGCTTGTCCTAGCTTTTGTTTTTTCCATGTCTCTGCATGTGGCAGGAAGTCCTGCTGCCATGGCAGGAGCAGAGGTTCAAGAGAAAAGTCTGACTCAGAGGCCAGAGCTTTATCACAGAACAATTCATATCTTTCAAGCACATTCAGTCCATGCTCTTAACCATTTTTCTCCAATTGTCTTTGCTTGGGTAAAGTTATTGTCAACCCCATGAACGTCAAGGACTCCCTCATTTCCAAATGAAATTGATTCCAAACCATTTAGGAGCCAGAATTAGAAAACCAGCCAGTGCTGAGACTGTGCTGGTGATCACACACCTGAGACTGGATCAGCCAGGAGGCATCCAGGGGTCTGGAAGCTGGTTTTGGACAATCCAAATGAGAGCCTCTAGGATATGAAACAGAGTGTTCCTGCTAGTGGTTTGGTATATTGTGA
Source organism: Gymnorhina tibicen (assembly GCA_013399875.1). Taxonomy (NCBI): domain Eukaryota; kingdom Metazoa; phylum Chordata; class Aves; order Passeriformes; family Artamidae; genus Gymnorhina; species Gymnorhina tibicen. The sequence continues at coordinate 454,034 of VXAZ01008956.1, read as the reverse complement.
TGCGTCTCTAAAATCCTAATATCCCAACAGGAGGAAATTTTGAGGAAGACAGATAGGAAAAAAACTTTGTGGAGAAAAAATACATTTTCAAATGGGGAAAGTTCTTTAGGAGGAATATGTTAGACAAAGAGCTGTGTATGCAAGAGAGAGAGCTTCAGCTAAAAGCCACTGTAATGAGCTCACCCTAAATAAATATTCATGACAAGGAAATCTTCTGTTTCCAGTTTCTCATTTTAGAGAAACATGGGCTCTACAGGCAAGAAGTAGAAAGGAGGCAGGCATTGAAATGCCCATTTTAAGGCTTAGATAAGTCATTCTCCTCTGATTTTGTCTCTGATTAATTGTCTCAATGAATGAGCGATGACTCATTCCACTTGTGCATGTCTGCTGTGTTCTTTGGGTGAATCCCTGAGTCATTCTCTGTTACTGCCTGCCGCCTTTCATACCTATCACCCACCTGTTCGGCAGCCGCATGTGCCCCTCTGGGCCCGTGACCTGTGCCACCCCTGCCACGAGTCTCATCTTACGAATTGTTATTGAATTGTAATGAATATGAAATTATTAATTTCAGGGCAGAGAGAGGACTGAAGGGACTCAAATGTCTGTAAGGAGGGCAGCTTGTTAAAAGCTGTAAGGGAGATTAACGGTGTATTCTTGCAGAAGTGTGTTTTCTGAAACTCTTAACCTCCACTCTTCCCCCCCTTTGCTCTTCAGGCTGCTGCAAAGTTCAGCAAGGCACCCCTGTGAACTTCTTCATACTCAATCCATATTCTGAAGTGAATTCCCTCTGTGGCTGGGGAATTTGCTTCAGAATATGGATTGAGTATGTCAGGAAGTACATCAGGGGGGCTGGGCTGTAACAATTTTTTACTTTAGGATTGGAAGATGATGATACCGCTGAACTGGTAGGTAGAGAAAGACATGCATCAAACTAATTTTCCAATGTTAACTTCAAATTTAGATTTTCTTTTTTT
>VXAZ01008956.1:413474-453012 GCA_013399875.1 Gymnorhina tibicen | reverse complement strand
TTTTTTTTTTCCTTCTTGTCGGCTGGTTGGTTTTTCCCTGTCACCCAACTTCGCCCGAGCAGCAGACACGTCCCTGTATCCCGGGGGTGCCCCGCGGAGCGGCGCGGGGCCCTCAGCACCGCGGACAGCGCCCGGACCCGCCCGGCTCCCGGCTCCCGGCGGGGACAGCCCGTCACCCCCGGGACACCGGGCGGGCCCCCTTGGTCACACGGGAGGGGCTGGGAGGTGTGCGTGTGCGTGTATGTGTGTGTAGGACCTTTGGGTGTTGCACGCATCCTTTAATTAAGAGAGCTAATTAACTCTTTTAAGAGCTCCCTCATTTGATGGAGAGATCTCTAAAAAATGAGGCAGAGACGCTGTGGGGTTGGTTAACCAGCTGAGATGGGGAGGGATGTTCCATGTGATCCCGGTCTGAATGGAAGGCTGTAGAGGGAGGGCCTGTTTCCCAGGAGCTGCTCCCACCAGTCTTTCTGAAGACAGCCTCTTTCTTCAGCTCCAGATGAAGCCTCATATTCAACCTTCTCAGGGCTCTTCTTGTACCTGTCACCTGTGCAAATACTGTGCATCCAACTACTCAGTGATCCTTGTGGCTTCCTAGCAACCCAGGATGTTCTGTGATGCTCACAGCTACGGCACATCTGTAGCAGTTCTGTAGCCTCAAATGGTTAATTCCATTTCATGTAATCCTTTCACTCCCAGAGTCTCACAAGGACCAATTAATTTGCCTTTCAGCACGAGAGGAGAAAGTGTTTTAACCCCAGTTTTATTTGACAGAGACCTGAAAAGAGAAGAAAAGAGGAGAAAATGGAAATAGTCACACAGGCAAGTCCCTTTTTTTTGGATCTTGCTGTTCTGTGTCTGTTCAGGCTCACCTCTACACTTCCTGTGAAGCAGTTTTTCCTGCAGCATGGGCTCACAAGGATTTCTTTGCTTCTTCCTCAGAAAGCACAGACAAACAGTCTCCAGGCAAATCCTCTTCAGCAGACAGCTGCACAGAAGAAATAACTCAGGTCTAGGACTATAATAGAAAAAATATGAGAGAAAGAGCTTTCCCACCTCAGCTCCCACCTTACACTCAGTGGATGCTGTTCAAAACCCATGAGGGACCTGTTTCCAGCCAGCTGAGAACCCTCAAAAGGCAGCGCTTACCTGGATATTGGCTTTGAACAGTAGATTCCCCCTTCTTCTTCCTTGTTACAGTGTGAGCTCCCTGTCCTGTTTCAGGCTGTTTGCTCTCTGGGGCCTGAGACCACATTATGAATCTTGTAGCACTGTTTGGGCAGTACTTTAACATGGAACTTCTAATCCCCTTGACCTGTGGTAGAGTAAAATGGTTAGGCCATGCAGTGGGGGTTCCTGTGTAGATGTTTGCGTGGAAGAGCACGATACCAGTGTGTGAAGGAAAATATCAGGAGAATGTATAACTAAGGATAGAGAGGTCATGACTGGATCAGCCTGACCAGGGAAATGCCAGTGGAAGAAAGGAATACACAGATGACTTTTCTTGGTCTGTCTGTGAAAGCTCTGACTGGAGTACCTGCCCTGCTGTGCTGGTGCCCCCAGTCAAAGCTGCCTCCTTCCACTGCGGCCCCCCTGGCCGGGGAGAAAAAGGGTGAGGGTTCTTGGGGGCTGGCTTGAAAGCCTGAGTTGTTTTGAGTGGTCTTTGACTCCCAGGAGAATGAAAGGTCACTTCAATGGTAGAAAAAGAGATGGAGAGGAAAAGCTGCCATGGGATGGGATTGAAGGGAAGAGGGGTCACGCTGTGGAACAGCTTGACCCAGGCTGGCAGGTCTCCTAGAGTGGACGAATCATTATTATCACCCTCAGGAATAAACAGGTGCTGCTGATGGTGGACATCTGGGAGATCAGGACCCCGCCCACCCAGGATGGCCTGGGGCTTAGTGGCCATCCTTTATTCTCCCTCCTCTCCCACAGACCCAAACCCTCATAGCCTCTGCTTGCTCTCCCCTGCACTTGTCCCCTGCTAGCCTCCCTGTCACACCCCTCTGCAGGGGCTGCTCTGCAGCTGCACTGCTTTCATCCCCATCCTCTCCCTCTTTAAATGCAGACCCCCATGTCTGTGGCAGCTGTCCTGGCTTTTCTGGAGGGTGCTCTGCCCTGCAGGACAAGGGCCAGTACCCACTATCTCCGGGAGCTCTCGCCATGGTGGGTCAGATCACAGGCCTGCACCCAGCCTGGGCTTTCAGCAGCTCCTCTCTGCTTTCCCATGTGCACTGGGATGCTGGTGGTGCAGAAGGCCTGGGGACAGCATTTCCATCCTCCCCAGGAGCCCGTGTCCCTGTGGTGGAGCGCGGGAAGCCCAGCCAGCTGTGAGTGCTTCCTGGCAGCCGGAGGGTGGCACATTGTGTACAAGAGTGTGTGAACTCAGTCAAACTTCACAAACAAGGATAAGAAGAGAGCTAGGACGCAATCAGTGCTCAAATATAGCAACTCAAGGTTTCCTGAGAGTGAGACAAGCGAAACAGCGAGGCACAACAGCTGTCACAGTCCCTGTGGCTTTCGCTTCCCCTTACCTTGGCTTCTCAGCAGTGAAGCTGGTGCTGTCCACAGGGCCAAATTTAGACTTCAGACAGCAAAACAGCCTGTCATAGGCAGCCTTGTTGCTATGCAGGACAGGAGTCTTACTGTGCCCTGCATGGTGACATGTCCAGTGCCAAGCAAGTCCCTCGGCTCTGGCAGAGCCCCCACCTCTTCTCCATCTCCATTGCTGCCTCTGCTGCTGCTACAAAAACAACTCAGCATGATCCCAGCTGGCTCAAGAACTAAGAGTTGAGGGGCTGTGCCTCTCTTCTTGGCCTCTCTGACAGGTCTGGCCACAGCTTTCATATGGTGGAAAGATTGGCTTGGTGAGGCATGACATGGACCAGGGTGGTCCCAGTCTCTCTCAGTCCCTGGAAGATGTTATGGGGAAGGTTGCCACTGGCCAGCAGTGAGTGTTTCTTCACCTCTCCCTGGGGAGAAGACCTACACTATGGCAAAGTGAAGCAGAGAAATACATCCCCTCCCTGGTGGGGTTTGGCTTTCTGAGCTAACATGGGGCTAACAGGGGGTTATGCTTGTGTTTCCCACTGACAAACTGCTGCTTCTCTGAGCCCCAGGGAGCTGCTGTAAGAGATGGGCTTGTGCTCCCAGGCTGTCCCAGACATGGCTCTGCATGAGGAGAGCCACCTGTAGCTCTCTTTAGGCTTGGGCATGGCTTGGGATGAGCTACCTGTGTGTCAGACATAGCCTGAGAAAATGGAAAGGGAAAACTCTGAAGCCAGGGCCAGGCTTAGATCTCTCCTAGGGCTGGATCTAGGCAAAAGCTAGGCTGTGCTCAAGTAGGGACCACCAGAACATCAGCAGTCCCAGGAGAGGACCCTTTCTGCTGAAGGCATTGCACGTGCTTGGCTTCCCCACTGTCACAACAGCAGCGTGGGTGACAGATTCCATGGCCATTGTGGCCATCCTGTTGCCCTGGAGGAGAGGTCAGGTTTCCTGGGAAGTTAGAGCCACAAGGGACAATGTTCAGGAGCAGGAGACTCCTGGTTACAGTAAAGCCAGGACACTTGGGGGCTGTCGGCACCCCGTGAAACACATCCCTCTCCTGACCTGCTCCATCATCTGGGCTGGCTGCTTTTAACCCCGGGGAGGGGTGCAGCAGGGCTTGTGGCTGGAAACCACTGCTCTCTCAATACCCTTTTCTGACTCAAAACAGTGGCTTTGTGAGAGGACACGGAAGCTAAAATGGGATGAAGTTGGAGGGCCAGGTGCAGCCTGCATGAAAGCTTTCACAGTGTCCCAGGTGCTGACAATGTACTCACCAGGGGAGGCAGAAAAGGAGAGAGAAACTGGCTGCATCCTCCTGCCAGTGCATTTGGACTTCCAGCCAAGAGCCTAAAGCAGGTTTTTCCTGGGGTGTGTAAGTGAGTGGGCCCTGTGGACACCCCCTTTCTGCAAGATGCTTTGGTCTCCATCTTCCTCCACCTCCCCTCCCCTCATGCCAGTAGGCAGCATGGGAAGTGAAGCTGCCTCTCTGCACCTGAGAAAAGGAATTTGTCCCACTGCTTTCCTGCACTCCTACACCCCACAGAACCACTCCTGCCCCTGTTTGTGTGCTCTGACCTGAGCACCTGCAGGTAGGTGGGGGCCATGGCCAGCATGGAGCCCAAAGCAGAGGACTCTGCTCCATCTTCATCCATCCCTGTAAGTGTGGTGACCTGCAGGGTTTGACACAGGCAAATTGATCCATACCCTGGTGGCCTGGTTGAGTTGGGTGAGGGTCTTTAAGCAGGTGTTGTGTGATGCCTTCAAACCCCCTGGCTCTTGGGGAAGCTGGGGGGCGACTTACAAGCAAAATGCCACACACCAGCAAAATCCCATGTGCTGCTGTTTCCCTGGTCCAGCCTGGTGATGGATCAGGATCCCAGCACCAGCTGGGCACCTGCTACTGGAGTGGTGTCCTTGCAACGAGGTCTGTGGCTCACACAGCACCTGCTCCATGCACGGCTCTTTAGTGCTGTTTCCCAGCCCTGAGTCCAGTCCTGTGTGTGCCCAGTGCCACCCACAGCCTGAGCTGCTTGTGCTCATCCCCATCCCATCCTGGGGAGCCTGGGGCTGCTGGGTGTCTGGGTGGGGATGTTCCCATCCACCCTGGAGGAGCAATGTGTGGGTGAACCTGGTTACCAGCTTAGGAAGGTTCTGAGTGGCTCATAGCCCATCTCAGTAACCGACCTGAAAAATCAGCATGTGGTCCCCAGAGGTGCTTGCTCCTTTGGGAATGCAGAATAGCCCAATGTGTGATCCTACCAAAAGGTTCCTGTCGTGCCAGGGGGGTTTGTGCTCCATGTCTGAGTGACAGAGCAGAGGGGATGGGGTGAGTAACTTGTTCCTTGGCCAATGCCTCTGTTTTGCAAAAGGAAAGGGCTCTTTGAAGGGACGTCAGAGCTTTTCATGGAGTTTGGCAGCTGTGGATGGCAGACTTGGTGCATCTGATGGAGTTCATGGAGCTGGCTGAGCCTCTTGACTGCTTTGTCCCATGCTGGGTGACAGTGCCCCGGTGTTCCTGGCTGGACCAGCACACGGGACCCCAGGAGCTGCCTCTCAGACTTGCAGGGGAGCCAGCACTTGTGCTAAGTCCCTCTCTGAGAGCTCTGCAGTGCAAAATGCCTGAGAGCCAGCGATCCCTGCAAGGCAGCAGCACGCTGGAGACACGGCAGCGAGGTCAGACTAAACATCAGCTGTGCGCCAGGTTGTTGACATTTTGTCCTGGAGGAAAAGATCCTGAAAAGGCCTTGAGGAAGCAGTGAGGTGAGGCTCCATGCCAGGATGGGACTCCTTCCCCAGCCACAGCCCTTCTGGAGAGGCTCTGGGTGGGAGCTTCCAGCTGCTTGCAGTGCTGGCTGCCCCGGCGTGCATCCCCAGGCTTGCGTGACTTGGGCATTTATCCCAGAAAGGAGGAAAAAATCCCTAAGGTTGTGCTGCGGCTCCAGAGTCACATCATGTTTCAGGATGCTGCAGAAGCTGTGTCCCAAGGAGGCAGTGGTGGCACTAACCCCTCTCCTGAGCGCTGGCATCCCAGGCTATGCCTGCACTGCTCAGGACGGGCCCCTGGCTCTGCCGGTGTCCTCTGGCATCACTCCTGTGGCACTGCCTGCTGGGGAGGTTACTGGGCCAGGTGCTGCTGGCCTGGACAGTTAAGACCATCAGTTAAAGCGGGCCAAAAATAATAAAGAACGGGGTTTAGTGAGCTGCTGTTTGCTGTTCCCAGGCAGGAAGGGGTTAGTCCAGTTGTGAAAGCATGGGAGGCACCGGCGTGTCGAAGAGAAACTGTGCGTGGTGCTTTCACAAAAGTGTCCCTCCAGCCATGCTCATTACCAGCCTCAACCCAAATCAACCTCATCTTTAGGCTCCCTAATCTCAGTCACTGCCCTGGAAGCCTGATCAAATATTCCTGTCCATTTCTACCCCTTTGCCTGGTTTCCATGGCAGAACTTCTCCCCTTTTACCACAGCAGGCAGGACTCTCAGGGCTTCACTCCTTCTTAAACGTACAGCACAGGAAACAACAAGTCAAGTCCATATGGCCTGGCAATAGTATCTATTTTAATAATCTTCAGGTTAAATACCACAAGGCAGAATGGATAGAAAAAAAAATACCTACCAGCCATACACTGTGTCTGCAGATCACCTTAGAAGAGACCTTAATAAAACCTCCAAAAGTCCAAATCAGGTTTGTTTCTTGTTTTGTCACTTTTTTTTGGCTGACTCAGCTGAGCATTCTGTTGGGTTTGTGAGATGATGGCATTTGCTCTGCAGCAGGCATTCCAGGCTGCAGTCAGTGGGTTTATGAATTTTCTAAATGTGTCTTTGCTTATCCTTTATTTTTTGCCTTTGGAGATCTGCCAGGTAGGGGTTCAAGCCCTGTGGTTCTACATTCTGTAAGTTGGTGGGCAAGCTTTTGGAAGTTTCAGCACAAATTGCTGGCATAAATTAGCCCATTTCATTCTGTCTCCAACATGAAAACTTCTTTTTTCTTGGAAAAGCAGCATTAAACCAGAAAGGAGAGGTGACTTTCTAGCCCATCACGTGAGAGGAAGGAGGGAGGACAGTTGCTTTGTTTGGGGGATGGTTTTAGTTGTTTCTTTAGAAGTAGGTACAAATACCTGCAACTTTGGAGGACTTGGGGTTCTTTTTTTTTTTTTTTTAATTTTATTATATTTAGGAAATTAGATCTTGGTTGTTCTCTTTTTCCTGGAAGACTTGACACAATTCAAGCAAGGGGGAAAAACAAGAACAACCAAGTGGCTCAAAAATATTTAAGTCAAACAAACAATTCAAAACATCCATGTTTTATGTTGGTTCCTTTTAGCAGCTGTTTGTCTCCAGATGTCTGGCAAGTGGTCACAAGAAGAACTTCATGTGAAAATTCAAAGAGTGGTCACTGCTTCAGCTAGCAATGGACAAGGTTTCCTTCTCTGTTTGTCTGACCATCTTCCTGTGGGAAGCAGGAGTGAGACAGGAGATCTTGGGGTAAGCAGATTATGCAAGGAGAACTCAATTCAGGATTAAAAAACAAACATGTATTTAAAAGTCTCTATTTAAAAAAAACCCAAACCCAAGCCCCTTCTTGTTTACCATGGGGGTTTTATACACCAGAAAGCAAAAGCCCTACAACATCTAAAACTCGCCAGTCACAAATTGCCCGTGACCTGTTGGAAATCACAAGAGACTGTCACCTCTTGACTTAGTCTGTGGTAGTAATGTTGCAAAGGACTGACTCAGTCCACAGGAAGAGCCCTTTTTCTACCTGGGGAGGACACTTCAGCTTAGCTGACATGGCTTGTCCCTCGGGAAAGATTGAAATTTGCTTTGGAAAACCTTGTGCCTGTTGGATCACTGGCTTTGCCCAGCTGAGGAGCTTTTGCAAAATATGAATGGAGCTTTAGATGCTCAAACTTTGGGGGGAAAAGGGAGACAGCTGCATTGCTGCTCTTGGTCTTGGAAAAAAGAGGCAATTCAATTCCATGTAGTTGCATTTGTGTGCAGCTGGGCTCAGGGCCACCCCTATAATTTTATTTATTAATTTATTCTCCAGAGTAAAAAGTCAAATCCTCCTTATGTGTCTTGGAAAGTAGTAAGAGTAGGATGAACAGAAGTTAGCTGGATGTGACCTTTCAAAAAATTGTCTGCCAACAGGAAAACAAATGCTAAAGGAAAAATAATAAGGTTTAAGAAATTGAAATATTTAACATTTAAAAAATAAAGGAAATCCCCATGAGTCCCCAGTTTGGGCCATCAAATAATATCCTCAAAGTTTATTCTTTGGTTGAAGACAACCCTGTTCTTTCTGTGTCTTTTTCTGGGCAGTCACGAGAAGATGCCCAGGACCTGTGATGTGCCTGGCCACGCTGTGTATCTGTCCTGGAGCAATCAGCTTGAATGAATCAGAACTGAGCCCAGGTTAAAAAAACAACAGCTTTTCTGGCCTTGAGGAACAGAGCACCTCATTCCCCTGACCTCCTCCTGCAACTTCCCAAAGGGACTGAGAGTCTTCTGTGGGCCGTGCAGGCTCCTTGTTGCATTGCCTGGTCCTTGGGAGAGCAGCTCCCACATTGCCCCCATCCTCTCTGCCAGTCCTCCCCATGTGAGGTTACTCGACTGTGCATATGAAAATAACTTGTGTGTCCCAGTTTATTATTTCTCCTGAGCAGATGAGAGGGTTGGAGGCCGATCAGAGCAGAGGAGTCTCCTGGTGAGTTCATTCTTCAAAAGCTCGTGAGGGCTGCTTCTCATTAGGGCTTGCTGTAGTGCCAGGAGAAAAGAATAATTCTCTCTGGATTCATGTGCACGTCCCTTTACTGCTGTCCTGGAGTGGCTGCAGCTGCTCTGCTCTTGGGATTTTTCAGACACAGCAAATTCTGCGCTGTTTAGACTGCGCGGGATGCTGGCAGCTGGGGACAGAGGGCTCGGAGCAGCACGAGCTCCCAGCTGTGCAGAGCCGCCACGGGCATGGCACTGACCTCCCCAGCAGGGCCTAGGTGCAGGCACACGCTCCAGTCACAGATGCTGTGATGCATCAAAAGAACAACTGGAGCGTCCAGCGGGCTCCCTAAACAGCTTTGTTTTTCCTCACCCCAAAAACCCCAGCTGAAAGCCCCTCAACTAGTGTGTGGAGTCAGCATGTTTGATTCAACATTGACAGCTGAGAACTGCAGCGAGCCGTGCTATGGGATGAGGACACAGGAACTGCTCGCTGCCCCCGTCCTTGCTGGTTGCTCCAGGGTTGTGGTGAATTCCCTCAGGCTGGCTGAAGAGCATTGCAAGGCCAGCCTAACGAAGCAGCCCTGCATCAGAAAACCTTGCTGCTGGCTGCAGTGTGTTTTGCACAGGTGTAAAGACTATTCTAGTTGCACTACTTGCTGCCACTCTGAATCAATAAAATAACTTGCATCCACCAGCAAACACTGACAGGCCTTTCCAAACCAGGTGCTGAAAAGGTGCTACACTTTGAGCCTCTGAGAAACAGGTCACTGGAAGATGGGGCAGGAGGGACCAAGGGGTTTTGCAGGGGAACAGTCCCATTGTCTATTTCTAGTAATTCACTTTGAAAGTTCACTGTTAATTGTGAATTATTTCTGCACTGTGGCCTCTGTAATGACTGTGTAACTAGTTTTGCTGGCTAATGGTAGCAGTGATGATCACAATGCACAGAGTGAGACATTTAAATGTGATGCAGCAGAAGAGAATTTGCCTAACCACACCAGTGGCTCTGAAAATGTCTAAAAGGGCATCTTTATTTATGGCCACTCCATCTGCAAAAACTCCACCTGCTCCACTGTCTTCTTTGGGTCTCAGTATGTTCTCATGGGCAAAGCACCCATCCCACGCCCCTGGGCTCTGCTGTCCTGAGCTGGCACATCAGCAGGACTCACTGATGGCTGCTACTGCACCAGCCAGCCTGCAGAACGTTTCTGCATTTTCTGCTCCATGGTTGTCAGTTCTTGGGGTTTAACATTTTATTATTATTATTTTCTAAATTCTTGGATCAGCCCCTCAAAAATGTTTTGGCGTACGGCTGTAACAGAGTCCAGTTCAAAGAGATGCTCAAGTGCAAAGGCACCACAACAGGACATGGAGCATTTCCCTTCAACGTTACTACTTCACTGGAATCTGCCAAAAGAAGCTATCCTACCATTACCATAAAATATGTTTGCATTTTTCAAATGCTCTTGTCTGGTTTTGTAAAAGAGCAGCTCTTCCACTTAGCGCTCTCTCTTTTATGGCTCTGGCCTTAGAAAAATTCTTGTTCAATGTTATCATTCAGACCACGATGTTGACCATTAGCTGGTCTCTGCTCAGTAGCCTCTTACCAAGTTCATATTTCCTACTGACAGTGTGTACAAGCTCCTAGATGTGTTTTCTTAACAAATCAGAGAGGCTCATGTTCCTGAAATGTACCGTCCAGCACCTTTGGAAGAACCCTCTGAAGTCCACTGGGACCAGAAGAGGGGGATTGCTCCTGGCCTGCAAGGCAGAGCACTGTCAGGGAGAGTTTCAGCTATGCCCAGCAGTTTTCTCTCAGTTTTCCCCTCGCTGGCAGACTCCAAGGGTTGGATGGGCTGGATTGATGAGGCTTTACCTACCAGTGGTGGGTTCAAGTGATCTCAGGGTCTGCAGTTTCTTTCTCCACTCTTCTGAGCTCAGGTGAGCACTTGCCAGGCTGGGTCATCGACTCTCTTTTGGGATCTCCCACTACTAGTTCATCTCTGGGACCTTGCAGCTCGCTGAGGAGATGGCCCAAAAACTTCTAGGAACTCCTAAATCCGCACAGGATGCATGCTCCTCTGAGGGCCATTGTGTTATGCTTCACTTGCTATTGCTGCTGGCTGCTACTGAGGAGAACAAGTTCCAAGTGCTTTGGATTCACCTGCCGCAAACTGCACGCTGCATCCAGTGAAGAGGATGCCAGTGGATCAGTGAGCCAGAGAACCAACAGAGATCATGAACCCCAGCCAGGCCTTTCCCTTACTACCACAATTAATTCAGTCAAGAGGCCACACTGCACCTTCCCTGTTCTTATGAAGATGTTCATTAGTGTCAGTCTTCAGTATGCAAAGCCACCTTTGAAATGGCCTTTCTGGGCAGACAGGGTAACATCTTACCTGCAAATAATCAAACCTGTTCAGGTGATGTAAAAATGGCTTTTCCAGCCAAACCATTAGCAATGCCTCAGCGTGTCCGAGTTGTGACAGCAGCCAGATGCTGCTATTAACCTTTAAACAACATGAGTTATGAGCTCCTTGCTGCACAAACATTCTGGCGAGAGTGAGAATCAGGGTTTGCAAACATCTCTTTCACTCAAACAAGCACGATAAACCGATGGAAGACACTGGGCCTGTTCTGTGGGACAAGCACCTGCCCCCAGGGCAGGACACTCACATACCAATATTTGTCTGCCCCTGTGCAGTGTTGCTTTATAGTAGGGGTCAGTTTGTTAGAGTGTCGTGCTAGAAACTAAACCTACAAACAAGCCTCAATTGTGAATGCTCCTGTTGATAAAGTAGCTCTACAGCTGACACTCGACCTCCAGCCCTTTCTTCAAGCAGAAGGCCAGATTACAGCCCAGTTGCACTGACCATGCAGTATCCACGTGCCAGGCCAGGACTGCAGCTGGGGCAGCAGCTCAGGTTTATGGCAACCATGAAGACTCTCTCACCCAAAGCATTCCTCAGTCATACCTGAAGGTACTAGGCACACTGGAGTTTTTTTGGGAAAAGACGGACAAAGCAGGATCCCTACTCCTCTGAGACAGGCCACACAGTTGGTCCCAACAGAGTTGTTGAGTACATCATCCCAGGGCTTCATTAAAAGGTTAACAATTAAAATTTTTTCTTATCAACTACTTAAAAATTGCTTTTGCTTTCTGAAAAATAACAATGCAACAAGAGCAAACGATCATGCTGAGCCTTTCCTCTGTTTGCCATTCATGTCAGTTCTCAGTGAGTTACAGGACCTTCCCAATGGACTGAGATTAAGCTCATCACATTTGCCAACAGCTTCCTCAGTGGATGGATCTGAAAATCACATATGCAGGCAGCAAATGAGCTGCAGGTACCAGGCAGAGATGTGTCAGGACCACACTGACTGACACAGTGCAGAACTGGTTCTAGTCCAGGAACAGTCTATCAAGATCATTTCCACAGGGCCTGGCTCAGGGTACTCCTGCCATTACTGACTAACTGGACACAAAGCCAGATCCTGCTCCCAAAACCAGTTCCACTCAGAAGCATCAGTATTAGAGGACACAGAACTGTTTTTGACACCGTCCACAGCACAAGGTTGGGAATTTAACAACCTTCCTTGCTACCCCCCAAAAAAAGGAGAGGAATAAACTAGAGTAGATGGGAGGAATGAAGGAGAAGAGGCTCTGGTACCCACATCTTTGCTGGAGCAAGGACTTCTCATAACATCTTGGTGAAAGTGTTGAGCACACGGTAACATTTCGAGTTTTGCTGCTCTTGTGCTAACCACACTGTAATGGCAAGCAGTCCTGCCACATCTGGATGAGGAATCTGGTTTTCAAGGGAAGCACAGCTGAGAAAGGCTTCAAACAGGATCTGATTGACCGATTAAAAACAGATGCTGTGCTGGCAGACAGGCTGCTGTGGATCATCTGATACAATCCCCTTCCCTTCGTTTCTGTACATAATGTCCTTCCAAGCAAAGCCACCTCCTCCATAGCTATGTCTAAATTGCATTAGGAATCTTGGCATTTTTTCAGTTATACATATTGAGAATGGTTTTGCCATTTAAAATATTTCAGGGGGACTGTAGAATCAAGTAGTGGACTGCTTATCAGAAATCTACCTGGTACTCAAAGAGGCAGAGGCCATGCTGCAGAGGGCCCAGGGCTGCAGCATTTTAATCCCTGCGGTCCTTAGCCTTTACACAGCACTTTCCCCCCTTCTCCTGGAGGAGGGAGCTGTATCAGCTCTGGGACCAGAGAGGAACACCCTCCCCGCCACCTCACACACTGCTTTAATTTTAAGCATATGAGCAAAGAAGGCTCTGTATCCCAATACTGAGGTATGAAACATCTTTCTCTCATTTCACTTTGGAGGGAAACAGCACCTTGCAGCAGGTTTTTTTGCCTCTACCTACTCCAGTATGTCCAGTACAGCTCAGGGCTGCTTTAGCTCACCCACATCCTCACCTTAGCCTAGCACAGAGACTGGACACTGCACACTGCTAGTCTCTGTACTCAGTTGTTCATCCCTTTAACTTGGAGATTATTACTTTCCTGTGGGAGACTGAAGATAATCCAGTGGGCCAGCTGCCTTAGGAGTACTGGCTATATATCCGTGTTAGTCCTCCCTGGAGCTGGAGGATCACAAATTGAGTTGCTCCAGGTAGTTTTCTTCTTACCCTCTTCCCCAAATACAGCTGAAACAATTCCCTTACTCTCCCAAGACTGCACTTGCTAACAGAAGTCAGTGGGATCTGTTCCTATTTAGCCAGAATCAACATAGTCAGGAATTCCTGTATTACACTTAGAGGTGCAAACAAGTTTCAGATCAGGACTAGTTGGTTGCTTGGTCACAAATGTAACAGGAGATTCATCCCAGAGAGGCCAAGGAAAGGGGATAACTCCTTTTGCTCTTGTTTTTCAGTTTGACAGGGGAGAAGGGCTGGTATCAGCTTGCTGAATAGAAGAACCATCTAAATTAATTTCACATGGAGTGTCTGGTCTCAGCAGCAGGATGCTAATCCTGTGCAGCACTGCAGCCACAGCAGTGCTCAGGGACAGACTGGGGAGAAGGCCTTGTTCACTGCAAAGCTGAGGCAAGAGAGGCATCTGCAGTAGGAAAAACAGGGGTTCAGGCAACCACTGGGGAAGAGACATCCAAGAAACTCAGCAGCTCTGTTTTCATCCTCAGATTTTGTAAGCAGGAGAGCACAGGGAAAAAAACCAAACAGTTGAGCTCCAAGTATACATGGAAAACAAGGCACTGGAACAGGTTGTCCAGAGAATCTGTGGCTGCCCCATCACTGGAAATGTTCAAGGCCAGGTTGGATGGGGCTTTGAGCAACATGGTCTAAGTGAAGGGTGTCTCTGCCCATGGCAGGGGAGATGGAACTAGATGATCTTTAAGGTCCCTTCCAACCCAAACCGTGACTCTATAAATTCACCCTGGCTCAAAGGCCTGTAGACATTCTGACTTTGCCCGCAACTTCTTGTCACTTCCCAACAGCATCCGGTTGAGAAATGAGCACGACACACAACAGGAGTGGCAGCTACCAGGTAATTTATCTGTCACTGCCTTGGCAATTGCTACAGCCTCAGCCTGGGCAAATGAGAACAGGTGAGCCCAGAACCTGTGAGTCATCTGTCCATGGTGAGACTTAAGACATCTAATGGCAGTGTCAGGGAGAGAACACAGGGTCTGTCAGAAGAGGTGTGGCCAAGGAGTGCCTGAACACCACAGCTCAGTTTCACTGACAACAATGCTGCCACTCTACCACTATAACACCCTGGGCCGTGCTGAAGTGAATAATGACCCTCACAATTTAACCTAATACACTTCTTGAAGGAGACTCCCCTTTTTGAGCCTGCAGATGGTATAAGATGGCTTTAAGCGAGGCAATAAACCCTTCATCAGAACTTCTAATTCTGCGGTGGCCACATTGGGCAGGGATGATAAAATGCAGAGTTATGACATGCACAGACTGCCTCCCTGGCTGCCTTCCAGAGGAAAGCATTGTGTCCACCCTTAACTAGGGCAGGCCAGTGTTTATCACTGCCTAAAACAAATGCAGCTCAGCTGATTTAATGCAGTTTTTTGCATATTAGAATTAAGCAATGAAACATTTTAATAGCAGTGAATATCCTGAGCATTTCAAGGATTTGGGTTTTTTCACTGTCACATTACATTTTTAAATTTCTCTATTAAAAATATAAAACTGGTAAATTGTCACAACTCCAGACTCACTGGGAAGTGCAGGATCTTTGCAGCACAATGCAGGTCTGTCCTGCCACTGAGATTTGCAAGACTTGGGTAAAAAATAAGATTTAAAGCAAAGTCTTTCAAGGGAAAAATATACACAATAAGATGCACAGTGCCAAAATCTCCTTTCTGCTTTGCAAGTGCTCTGGAGGCACATTCACACTTCACTGAGCCAAATAATTTCTGAAAATGACTGCACGTTTGGAAAACGTGCAGACTGAGTCCTAACAAGAACTGTTTAGGTTTTATGACTCTGAGCCATCTGTGAGCTAAAGGGACAGAAACCATCTAAAAATTGTCAAGCTGAGAGTTTGGTTTCCACAATAAGCTCTGAATCACCTTTAATCTGCCCATTAAGTGCACGCCGGCAATTCTGCAACAGCCCCACTGGAAATGCCATGGGTGTGAAAAACAGCAGATGGTTAACGGGGGTGGAAAGCTGTACAAATCGTTAGAGACGCATGGAAAATTCAGTGCTGGCTCTAAAAGTCACTCTAGACAAGGGCAGCTGTAAACAGCCAGGTGAAAAGAGGCGGGAGGGACACGTGGTGGCTGCTCTGTACAAACTGCTGCTGTTTCCTTCTCAAAACCCACCAGAAAACTGCTGAATCAATCACATGTGAACAGACCAGAAGGTGCAACGCTCCCAAGTATTAACGCTAAGGGAGTTTTCCATTGCGCTGGAGTTTCCAGGTTTTAGCAGCACCTTGGCTGTGACTATGGAATCACTTATGGACCCTCAGGGACACTTGGAAAGCAAATCCACTTGCTTTTTATATGTTGTATATACACAACTGTTAAAGCCCAGGCAAGTGATTACTGTAATCTGTGACTGACATAGCAAGAGATACCCCAACGCGTTGAGGATACGTGCAGGATAAACACAACACTAAGCCAAAAGGCAAAGGTAGGAAAGAAAGGGAACTCAGTACGGTCTGTCTTACACTGCACTCCCAACTTACAAAAGCCCAAACTCTCTGACTGCAGACAGAAATCATGACACGCAATTGGACGACCAAGAGAGGCTCCTCCCCCTGGCTTTCCCACCAGTTTACAGTACCTTTAAACAGGAGAGGGATATAATTTCCAACCAGCTCAGCAGGCATGAACAGCCACCTTCTAGGATATCTCACAGTGACTTCTGCTTATGCTTAAATAAGGTAGTTATTACAGAAGTAGAAAACAAGGAAAACTGAATTTTGGGAAAGAGAGAGCAGCAGATACAAGTCAGGGCAGGAAAGCGGCCAGAACCAAATAATGAAAATCATACCATTGTTTTCATATTCAGTAGTGTTGTGACATTCTTCCTACCAAGGATTTAATCCTTCCGTACTTGGGTCTGCCAACCCTGATTATGTGTTACAAGGGAGCCTTCTCCCTCCTCTTTTAGCTTTCCATGGGCAGCTCAGAAACCTCCAGTTCCTCAGGTAACCTGTGGCTAAGCTCTCTTGCCTGCATCATGTCTGTCAAAAATCAATGAGAGTCAGTGTAGCAGGAAATCAGAGGGACACCGATATCTCCAAGAAACAATCTCTGCCACCAGAGGTTGGGGTTGGAGCCATCATTTCCCCCTCCCCTCCCTGCACAGTTTAGGCAGATGGCATCCACTTATCATACAAACATATCTGCCCACGGCAAAGGAGAACATAAATGAATATAATTAGAGAAAAGAAACCACAAATGCTTTTCAGTTTTATTCTTACTGGGAGGGTAGTGGCATCCTGACATGGTCCTTCACATCATCCAATGAAAACTGACAGGGACTTTTTCAAGGCTCCTAGCTCACCGAATAGTTATGGGACTAAGTCTTGGAGTAATCTTGGCTTGGCTGTAGTGCTTTGTCAGCCTGCAGACATGGCATTCCCAATTCCAGATAGTTTTGCTGGGTCAAGACTAAAGTAATCAGTACTAACAGAAAGGGAAAGTAATCAGATGTGAAACACAGACCATATGATGAGTGATGTGTCAGGCTGGTACTACACAATATTTGTACAGACCAGTCAGAAATGGGTATTACAAACAGAGCTGAAAAACAGTAATAGTTAAAAACATGATCAAGTGCTTTTGATGGATTTCCCAGAAAAGAGAAAGTCTCTTCAGAAAAATAATGTAACAGCTTCAAAAAACAACAGCAGCAATAACAACAACAACAAAACAAACAAAAAAATGCATCTAGTGATCTTTAAATCAGCTTTTCCATTGGATAAATATATTTGAAATAGTTGTACAGTTCACAGTGGCATAAAGTTCTCTGATTGCTTGAGTGCTTGAAAATATCTCATCAGTAAAAAAATACCAGAGCTGGGGGAGGAAAACCCTCTCTCTGAATTCTGTACATGGGTAAATGCACAGGTTTTGGCAGGCATCAGGTCATTGGATCCATGGGAAACTGGCAGCATCACAGGACTGCAGATCACAAGTCAGGGGATGGAGGATAAGAAGAATAGTAAGGCCCATTTTCCTGCAATGAGAACAGAACAAGCAGTTGAACAGAAGTCTTCTCCAATACACCTTGGGGCAATGATAGTGCCACAGAGGCAGAAATAATTTGGTATTCTGGCTTTGTCTTCCATGAGTACAGTGACTGCCACAACTCACCCAGCTGGTGAACAGGCAATTACAGGCCTTGTTTTTGCCTGTGTTTTAAGCAAAAAGTGCAAGTTAAACTTTTGCCATTAAGCCAAAGCTGTGATGCCAGGAAGCCACGAATGCTGGCATAGCCAGGCACTCAGATATGCTTTGGAATGATTCTGCCAATGCAAGCCATATTCATTCCACCGTTTGGTTAGAGACCTGAGGTGCAGAAGGGAAGAGGAACAGGGTCCTATACAAAGGCAGGGCACCTTTCTACTGTTCCATTTTTCCTTGCTGTTTTGTTTTTTTATTTTCCTTTTCCCGCATGCTTGTTAGCATGTGGGGCAGGGAAGACAAAACACAGCTACTATTTCTTTTTTCCAGTCAGTACAAGGTGTACAGCAGCTAACATAAGTTTTATCTTGTCCACAGGATGTTAGTGTGTTATGTTACAGTTCTTGGCTGAAGAAGGGTAGGCTGCCTTTTATGCACATAGGACACTGCTCTAATGGGAAAGCAGCCTCCTTCTTAGCCAAGCCCTTTGCTTGGGTTGATGTAGACAAAAAATTCAGAGAATCATTACATAGAACACAGACTCTCCAGGAGCCTTCTCTCTTTCTTCTCCCCATTCTTGAGACGCGGAAGTCAATCCCCTTAAAGGTCTTGCAGAGCACAAGAACTGCTCTTAGGGCAGAGACTCTTGGTGGCCACAGGCAGTCACTTACCCTGGCGTCATACTCGAGGACGAAAGGGGGAAGATCAATCTGTTCTGGGGGTATGGCTGTGAACAACTGCTGAAGGCTTTCCACATAGTGGATTTTGTCCTTTAGCCCTGAGACTGTAAAGGTTGTGAAAAACCATGCTGAGACCTGAAAATAAAACCCAGCAAAAACCAATTAACAAGGTGCTGTTTCAAAACCTTCAAGTTCAATGTAATATTCCACAGTGAAACAGGCTTGAGTTGAACTTTAAACACTACAATCATTGCCATAACACAACAAGGTCAGGAAGTATGCACCACCAACTGCTAGCAAGCAGTGTCTTGAGAGCTTCAAGCTTGTGTTTTCTGACTCTACACTCATTCCTCCCCAAATGCCAGCTTATGGTCCCTTTCTACAGCCCAAGAGTGACAGCTATTCCGCTATTTGTCCTCAAAAACCCATAAGTACAGCGGCACGTTTTCACTCCAAGTTTAGCCAGTTCAGAAAATGACCTGTTTGACTGTCAGAAGCATTTTCAACCTCTTATATTCAAGTTTTCACTTGAAAGAAAGGCCAGTTAGAGGGAGAGAAAGGCAGACTTCTGGATTTTCAAAGATTTTACTGAAATCTCCCTTCTGCTTTGGGTTGTCTGAGTGAGCTTTTGTTTTACCACCTTTTTAATCAAAGCCTTATCAATTTAACTCTACAAGAATAAGCCTATCAACTTATACTACAACATTTTACTTTAAATATTCCCACCTCTGCCTGTTTCGGGTATAAACCGGATATGGAATTTTTGTTTTTGAAGACCAGTAAACAGCAATCTAATCCTGCTTAGACTGACTGCACAAGCTTTATGTTTTCAACACACCTTCCCCAAAATTAAGTTCTGCATTACTTCTTGTTTATTTCCGATCTATTCTTTTCCTGGCAGACTGAAGAAAAAGAAAAAAACCCTGTTCTACACAAATGCTCATATTAGGGATCAATCACATGGTCCTGGGCAAGCAGCTCTTGCTAACTCTTCTTGAGCAAAGGGGTCAGAGCAGATGACCTCCAGAGTCCTTTACAACCTTGACCATTCTGTCATTCTGTTTGATAGTTTTGCTTTGACTGCAGGGAGTTAACAGAAAAGAAGCAACACTGCAAGGAAAGCCTTGAGGAATGCAAGAGTTTCAAATAAGCTCTAAGATTAAGTCAATAAAAATGATCTGCCTGAATACAACATTTAAAGAAAAAGTCAGTTCCTAAAAACTGTCCTGGAATAACTGTGCTGCCTCCTCAAAACAGCTTATTTTAATGAGAAAGGAACAATGAAAAAGAGAAAAGGAGGTAAAGAATATGACAGAATACTTGAAATCAGTTCATTATTTTGAGGGCAGAATTAGAGATTTATGTTAGCAGAAAGCAGGGACATATTTTACTGGCATCCATTATTCATTATATTGTTCTAACAAGACCTCTTATGAGTGACACTAAGTGACAGTTTAATGAGTGAAAAATACCTTCTCAATCTTGCACCAAAGTAGCATGGATTTCAAGGTGTGCTATGAATGACAATCATTAAACATAATTGCTATGGATGTTTAATGTATAAAAGCCTAATAAGGAATATTTTTGCAGCCATCACAAAAACTGCTGTTGGGAGAAGTGTTTTTTCTCTTTCCCCTTCTCCTTCTCACTATACAAGCCACTGCAGTTTGACATCTTACCCAGGAACGTAGAGAGAAGGGAGGGGAGCAGAAATGTTTCTGGAGAATTTTTCTATTACTTCTATTTTTGATAATCACAGGTTATAGAAACAGTAATACAAGAGCAGCTATTTTCTTATTGGTAACAGGACACGGAGCTTTAAATTAAACCAAATCTCTGTTAATGCACTGAAAGTAGAGTAAGTTATACCAGAGCAGCCAAAGAAAGTTAAAAATCTAGACATCTGCTGAAGTTTCCCTTCATTTTTTTTGGTCCTGATATTCTGAATCTAAATAAAAGGCTGTCAAAGTCACTCTGCCAAGCTATAAACCCACAGTTAAGTGTATGAGATGTCTCCCACAAAAAACCAGCAACTCAGATTAGTTGTGTCACTAACCTCTTGATTTGGTCATACCTCAAAGAGAAATTTACTAAGATCTGGGAAATTTTATTCCAATTGGAAGGATCTTGTGTAGAAAAAGACCTAAGTGATTTGCAACAAATTTTCCATTGGCATCTGATCTCCAGAAACTGCTTTTAGGACTGTTATAGAAAAGCAAAACAAAAATTGTTCATGACAAATACAAAGATTATGATGATTATGAATATCTAATTTAAGTCTTTGGGTATGTTTCAGCTTTGAAACATTCTTGATTCACAGCCAATTAATGAAAACAGAATTACTCTGGGTGAGACTGTTTCAGATCCAGCCATTTACGGTTCAGTGCAGAACACAAGCTCTGAGGAAGTTTGTTTGGAGAGCTCTCAGAAGAGGGGAGCTGAGAGGATTCACATAAAAATGCCTCCAAAAGCCCTTTATTTATCTATCAGCAGCTTCTTAAAAAACAAGCAGGAGGAACTCTGCATGCAAGAGTACAAAGGAACTTGTGATGGCACTTCCTGGGTACCTTGATCTGAGGCCTGGCAGTGAAGTGCTCACACAGCAAGAGCCACTCCAGCCTACAAAACTGTTGACATCTATACTATGATTTCATGACAAGAACAGCTCCATTTCACAGATCACAAGAACACTCAAAGCATGAAGAAAGGCAGGAGCAGTGTACAAAAATGGACTGCACAGTGGCACACCCTGCTTCTGTTACTCTGTGCTTTAGGATAACTGCTGAATCTTCCTCCCCGCACATCCAACTCCATGTATTCTAGACAGGAAACTATCCTCAGAAAACACATAATTTACAACAGTTTCATACCTAGAAACCAAACAAAGAGTCATTGTTGGCACCATAAAGTACATGGAGAACTATGCTGGTTTTCTAGGAATGTAGGATTTTCCAAAAGACACGATGTAAAGCCTCATAGCCTTTTAGCCCATAAATATGCAAAAGTGACTCTGACAGATGGCAGCCATCCACTGTGCCAGAATTCAATATGGCTGTGAAAGGCACAATTTATACCAGAGGTTTAAAATCTGTGTATGAGGGTACTTGGGAAGTCATGCGAATGCACAGGCCTTCCTTCTGAATTTGAGGCACGGGATATTTCCTACTACTTCTAGGGAAGGAAGTAAGTGATCCAAATAGGAAGATGAATGTGCCAAACATCTTTGAAGAAATCTGAAGCTTTTGAGCTATCTTCCATGGGGACAAGAGTCCTGAAAGAGCCAAAAAAGGAGGGGAGAGAAAAATCATTCCCTCTTAGCAGCCATCTTCTTTACCATGCTTTCTGCTGCATATTCCCCATCATGTTTCATAAGCTGATAGTCCATGCAAGAGTCAGAGGCAATCCTGCTTGCCTTCCAGTTATAGAAAAGATTGGCAGAAAGAAGTGGTTACACATTCTCTTTTGCCTCCAGCTGTGCTGCCGGAATAGGATACAAACCCATACTATTTCCAGCAAGTTAGAGAACTCTGTGTCTCTCACCCTCCCTGCTTCCCACCAACCATCTGCTTCACCTACAGATCTGTTGAGTCCCACTGCAGTTTCCAAAGGGACAGACAAGACGGCAATAGACACCAGTGAGGATGAGTTCTCATCCTCCAACAACAACAACAAATGTTTCTCAGCTAAATAGAAATGTATGGGAAGACAGGAGGGGGATGAAGTGCTGCTGAGAATCTAAAACACTAGTACTTCCTAGCTTCAGCTTTTCCACTCGACTTTGTGACCTTAGTAATGTTCTCTGCCAGCCTCTACATTTTTATTAGCATCAGAGCTGGAAGCTCTAATTCTAGGACACAGACCTCTGATCTGTACCCTGTGGGAGTAACTAATAACCTAACGGAAACTGGAAGCTATCCTCTTGGGAAGCCTCAGTCTCATCTACATAAAACTAAGGAAGCTCCAAGTCTCATGGTGTCCCAGCTGTGCACAGGCAAAGAAAGGACTCTTTGGAAATTTAGCAAAGAAATTCTTGCTGAACATGTACAAACAGATGTGTTTTTCCAGGCATATAATTTTCTCAAACTTGATTAATGTCAGCAAAAAGCAGAATAAACACAGAGGTTAATCTGATGTGAACATGGAGGATCAGATTTCTGTTTTAATTGGACAAACAAAAATTCTAGGAAGGGTTGCTGCTGCCACTTAGTTCATCTGAAATACTCATACTGCTGCAACAGGAGTAGTGGGTGTGAAATCCAGAAGGGAACCAGCTCCATCTTCTGTTGCCCCACACAGATCTCAGCCAAGGGTAACAACTTAGTGCATGACAAGCTCAGGTTTTTTGTCTCCCGATGGATTAACAGGATTTTTCTGCACTGCATCAAAGGCATTCTTCCCATCTTTGCTGCTCTGCACTCTAACCCTGACTAATCTCACTGCTGCCTGACACTGCCCTCTGCCCTTCCCAGGGCAGCTCTGAAGCGACACACAGGACACACACGCTACCTCTTGTGTGAAAGAAAAGGTGAAACACCCAGGAGATGAACTGCCAGCCAGACAGCAGAAAGAATGACGTTTCCCTTTGAAAGAAACATTATTCAAAGCTTCCACCTCTCTCTGTTAAGAGCACACAAAAACCAGGGCACAGATAGTGTGCACTGCACTGGGGTTCAGCTTATCACAAAGGCTGGAAGATCACAGCTGGATTGAAGATGGGATGAATTTCAAGTTCAGAAGATCCAGAAGATACTGCCTAATTTTGGGAGTCTCTATATATCTCCACATTCCTCATGTTACAGGCTTACATGCTACTCCACCACCATGCTAGATATACTTTCTTTTGTAAGAGTTATCTTACCTTTGAACGAAATGTTGGGTGGACAAAATACAATGCTTTCAAATTCCTCTTGTACCTGGTTTAGAGAAAGAAAAAAAATATTTAAAAGTGAATTCTAATTAACGTCACCTATACAAGCCAACTGTCAAAAGAGACCATTTTTCTTAAGTGCCTGTGATGTAATTTTACAAAGTTAGATCTAATGTAAGGGCCGATACCAAAAAGTAAATGTAAAGGGAAAAGAAAAATAATAAAAAAAAGTAGAATGGTTATTTTCAGTTAAAGACATCACAGCCTTCAGTCTTTCAAGTAGGAAGTGAAAGTAAGTTAAGGACAAACGATGACTGCCACTGTTACCCAAGCCTCTCCCCTCACAACCAGCAACATACTTTAACAAAGCCAGGCTCCAAAAGCTCCAGCTCTGGACAGTGACAGACAATACAACCAGAGTGCCTCCCTAACTCTCTCCAAAGGGAGACTGCAGAGGACAGAATTTCTGGTTAAAAAGATGGACTTGAGAAGGAAAGAAAACACTTCTTCCTTCTTCTTGCCTTTGTTAGTTATTTAGGCCTTTGTCCCAGCAAAACTCTCTTACAAATAAATGGAAAACCAGATAGAGGGAATAACAAATATTTGCATAGCACAGGGGAAGACCGGAACGTGTTCTTTTCCTATTGACACTCACTTGGCATCAACAACATCATAGAGTTTCTTCAGGAAGTTAGAGTCTAATTGATTGTAATAATTTGTGAGCGTATGGAAGTACACCAGGACATATTCCTTCACTGCAATATGATCCATGACGTGGATGAAATACAGAAGAGCCTGAGGCAGAAAGAAGTGAAATTTATATTTGCAAAGAACTCTTTCACAGTTGCATTACATCTTAATATGCTTCCATTATTTAATCTAAAAATCAGGAATCATGAGGCTGGATGGCATTACATTTCAGCTACAAAAGCAAGGCCAACATTCCAAGTCTTCAACTTGACTGTAACAACTTGGAAGTCTTTTTTGTCTATCTGACCTCACAGATGGAGATATATTCTTGCTGTTTCCATGAAAAACTACATTTGACATTACATTTCACTGTTCACATCTTGGCAGTTATAGAAGCAGAGTAACTCTCCTTCTTGAGAAGAGAGAGTCCATACTAGCCCTGTTTTTTCTAAAAATAGCCTCATTGAAAAGCGTCACCCCGATGTCCACATAGCTTTGTATGGGTAAACATTTTTATTTGCCTGTAAAAATACTTTCTAGTTAACATCCTGTGTCTTCTACAAATAATGTTTCTAGTATTAACACTGAATTATCCTTACAATCAGACTTTTCCATCCTAAACATTCATATGTAACCTACACAACTCCAGTTTTACAAAGCCTTACCTTTTCCATGTCTATCAGTGTTACGGGGATGTTCCTTCCAACCACCACCATCACTGTGCGGCCACAGTTATCTACACCTATGAAAGACAGAAAGATGTCTCAGCTTCTCTCAGTCATGCCAGGTTGGAGTTGGGCCCTTTCAAATCAGGGAGAAAGAGCCTCAGCTCAGAACTTTTGCAATGCATCTGGTATCCAACGGAGGAAATATGCTTAGTTACTGCTCTCACTATACCAGTACCTATTCTGACAAAAACTCCACTTATTACATCTGAGAAATTTAAGGACTGCAATTTTATGTTGCCCGTGTACTCCATATTTACCTAAATATCAAATACTAACATGGGTTTTATTTTAAAAAAACCCCTTCCTTTGCAATTTTACCACCAAAGCAAAATTCTTCTTAGAAACCAAGCTCTGAACGCCAATGAGATTCGCAGAGCACACCTTGTGGACTTCCTGCAGCCCACAGAGCATTGTCTAAGGCCAACAAAAGAATTTAAATTTGCAGCTCCTGAGCAGAAGGTATCATACAACCTTGCTATTTACACAAACATCTAGGTAAGCTCTGAGTTTTCATGAGGCCTAAGAGATCAGCCACAGGGCTGAACAGACTTTCTCTCCAGAAACACAGCTATGCTTTCCAGCATGACCTACTGTATATGCAAATCCAAAGAAAATAATTTTACTTTAAGACAACATAGATCAGTCATCAGTACCCCAAACTTACCTGTCTGGTACAAAGCTTTAAGAGAAGCAATGTCAGAGAGGTCTTCAGCTCTTGCCTGACACAGCCAGCGATTATAACTAGAAAGTTAAAAACATCTGGTCAGATCTAATCCCCCTTTGGATCATCATTATAAGCCTGAAGAGGTATATGGGAAGCGAAGGACAAAACAAGCTTTTTCTGACTGAGCCCTCTCTAATGTTGCTGTTTTCTGACCTATGGAGAAACTATCAAGTTTTTAAAGAAAAAAGTGTTAAAAAATAAAATTTAGTGTCTTAGTTACACACTTAATGATTTTCACTAGGGCAATTACTACATATTAATACATATCAACTAGTAACTACAGTGGCACTGCATTTGGGCTGAAAAGGTGTCAGAGGTTTTTCCATTTAAATATGTCAGTGTTTAAAAGACAGAAAGAAAGAAAATTTCCTTTCAAAGTCTAGATGTCAAACACAACTATGCAGCAATCAGTGTCACATATGGATTTTTTTCCCCTTTGAATGGTGAACAACTTAGTGCCTCATCTGACAAAACAAGCCAACACCGTGCCTCGAGAGGTGTCCAGCATGGAATTACCTTCTAAAGAACTGATCACGCACATTAGGGTTATCAGGGAATGAAGGGGGAGAAAGCCTGAGCATTCTTTTATTTATCAAATAGAGGAAAAGTGCTTTGCTATCTGCCCAGAGCCTCAGGAACAAGTGGGCAGTATTAAAAGCAGGTGATCCCGCTACAAAAAGTGGTGACAAAACAGTGACATCTTGTGGCAAATAGGTAAGGCAGCTGGCTGGATGCACTGGGTGTGCTAAAGGGTTCATCACAAGCTTCCCTTTTTCTCTCACTGTCCCTTCCCTTCTCCCTTCAGGCCAAAGAGGCTACCATGTCAATCCAGGGTGACACCAGGCTTTACCCGTATTTGCTTGCTGAAAGATTAGGCTTTACAGATAACAAAATCATTATTCATAAGGGTTGGTCCTAACTAACACAAATATTCACACGAACAAGCAAATTCTCACTTCCTCTGATGCTGTTTCTGCAGTGCTGCCTCTGACAACTGTCCCTGAAGGATGAGGCGTCTCTGTTTATCAACGTCTCCCTCCATGCGGGCAAAAGCATGGGACCCAATGAAAGACAAATCTGCCTCCAGACCCTCTTCATCTGAAGCATCTGCAGTGGAAACAAAGGTGGTGTAAAATTTTTGGGCAATCAGCAATGCTGCTGCTGAATTGCTACATTTCCCAGTGAGACAACACAGTCATGCTACAGACTAACACAAAACCCCGTGAGGTACCATGATGTGGCTCTGACACCTCACCAGTACCACTGGCAGATCACAGCATGTGACTGAGAACTACTCCCTTAAAATGTTGGTTTGCCTGGAAACTAAATGGGAAATGCTAGTCATCAGCTCTTAACAAAGGGTTAACTCTCCCAAAAAACAAGTCTGCAAGAGTGACTTGAGCTTTACAGTCATCCTACTTGTCAAAGGGGGAAAAATTAGCACGCAGAGGCACAGATGCTGCAGCTTTATTCAATTTAGAAGCTGTACTGGAGAAAGGGCTCACTTTTTATATCACTGACACTTCCTGAACAAATGCTACAGTGATCTGAGTGTAGCTATTTTTATAGTATTGTTCACAACACGACTGGGTGATGAAATAGAAGAGCACAGGCTCACTTGCTGGTCACAATACCAGAATGCTCCACTGAATTGATGTCATCCAGGCATGTTACTAAGACTTCCAGCACTGTCTCTCTGGGCAATCTGGACAGGAACCAAGTTTCCCCTTTTAGCATGACATGCTATAGTAGCAATGGAACAAGAGTGCAGGATCTCACTATACAAATTCACTCTTACCTATGCAAAACCAATAATTTCACAAATTATTAGCTAGTGGTTGACTACCTCACTGATCAGCCACAGCAGCAAATATCAAATATTCAGCCTTATCCCAACTGGCTATGCAAAAGCAGAAAATTGAAATTAATTCCAAGTTATCTCCCTTGGATGTTTTAAGGCTGTAAAACTTCCACATCATTAACAAGTAAGGCAGAATGTGTCTGCTATGTCCATTAATATATTAAATTGTTTTGCTGTATGTATCTCACCTCAACCCTGACATGTAGGCAACCTCTTTACAAACAGACTTCCACTGAACTTTGATAGCCACTTCCAAACATTGATCTCTGGGTTGATCTAGCTTTTAGGGAGTTTCTGCTAGTTTTCATTGCACATCTACTAGTTTGATGCACTGCATCCCTGCTGTATCAATAGAATTGTATCAATTGAGACAACATTTGCTAATACATAAACAACAGTTTGCTAATACACAAGACAAGACCATTAACCATAAACCTTTTTTCAATTAGAGGCCGCACAAGATTCTGCAAAAACACCTTCAAAGATCCTAATCACTTCGGGAAAAAATTTACAAAGGGAATGAACTACCCACCTCTTCCACCAAGAAAGGAAAAGACAGATCAGCTCTACTGCAGTTACTGCTGGGGAACGCATGAAGCCAATGAGGCAGCTTGAGAACTGGAATCATTATAACCTGCCTTAGGTGAACTGAGGTAGGAAAACATCTCTCTCCCTCCTTTTCTGTTTTTCCCACTGACTTTCAGAGAGAGATACTTATTCCAAAGTCCAGTTCCAAACTCACCATCCGGAACGCCTGGCTTTTCAGTAATCCTGATCTGCCGCTCTGGTACTACCGGCTCCCCTTCCGCATTGCCAATATCTGCAGGCAGGTAAGGCAAGGATTGGATCTCTTCTTCCAACGATCTCGGAAAATACAGGGGCAGCAGCTTCTGGTAAGTGACCTATGAATAAGAAAAATGTGTGAAGGGTCTACCACACATCCGTGCTCTTCGCTTAAACAGCGTCTGCCTTTGTAGCAGGGAACTTCTCAGCAGTTTGGACCCAAAATACTGCCTCCCTCAGTGGTTACTTTGGGCTGTGAGCTGGGAATACAGGCACGTAACCTTGACAAATGTTAACTTTTTGGTTTTTTTGCCACACTGGCAAGTGACTTTGAGAGGACTTTGCTTTAACCTGCAGGAACTCAGGTAGACTGCAGATAGTTTAGCTTTGTAATGAAGTTAAAATACGCACGGATTTCAGCAAAGGTTGCTTATGTTAAAATGCACCACTATGCAGATCACCTTTAGTGATCTGTCTGGGAAAAAAGAAAAAGCACCAACCAAACAAGGAAATCCCTCCCCATGTGAAGGGAAATAGGGAAAATCTCTATAGAATGTAATACTTCATGGATTCTCTCCAACTGATTAGCAGTTTTATGACCCCCAACAAATTAGTGATTTTCCTTATCCATATGGCACAGAACCCGAACACAGTCTGGGTGTTCTGCACAGGAACAAGTTCGATGTATGAGGAAAGTCAATATTCAAACTGCCTGCATCTCCCAGAACACAGATCACTAAATATCAAGTTTGCTTTTCCAACAAGCCAGCAAGCAGTGTTTCAGGTTTGTAGGTGATCTGTAGGGATGCTGAACTGGCCCTCTTCAAGCACTTCTCTGTGTAAGGAGGAAACGTGTGAGGAATTTCCTTTCTGGCTAACAGACAGCATCCAGCACAACTGCATGCTATCACATCCCCTCCTGCTCCCTGTCCACGGCTCAGGAACACAGAATCCAGAAGCAGAAAGATTCTCAAAGTGTCTGTAGTGACTGCTAACAGCATGAACAGTACTGGAAAAGAGGCTATGCTAGGAGGGGACAGAAAGATGCTGCAAGACCAAAAGTCTACATGATCTGAAGGGGAAATCCAAATCCAGCTTTACTGCTGCAGAGAAGATCAAACATGACCAGGAATTTTGGTGGAATGGATGCCAAGAAGATACCTCTTCAAGCTCAGAGACAGCAAACACAACCTTCTCCAGAGTCTCTCCATGAATCTCCAGAAACCTCCTAACTGTGCCTGCAAGGAAGCAGATTAAATGTAGTTAGCAAAACAGAAGAAGTCTACACACACAACTACAAGTGAAGAACTCAGAGTACAGAAGAGAGATACATCTCTCCTCATACTAAATAGCTCCACTGGCTGTAGGCAAGTGTGGATTAACACCAAATGGCTTGCTGGGCATATTGGAAGTTCCATCTCCACTCTTTACTGATGCTAACTTTAGAGATAGACACAAATAGATGATACATTTCTTTGATTTTAGCTTACTAGGCATTCCTTAGACTGTGAAATGGGATCAATGGCCCTAAAAAAAAATCAAGCCAAATCCTCCCTTTAGACAGTCCTGTGCAAATTGCTAAAACCAGATATTCTTAGAACAAGTCACTGTGCCCTAAGTTATCAGCAAAGCAATACAAGCAAGCTACAGCAGAAGCTGGTTCAAGACAGGCTCGGCAACACAAAATCTCTGGTGTCAGCTGTGCCAAAGAGGCATACAAAAATTGTATTTGTAAATCATGAGAGAAAGTGTCCAAACAAATTGGTTGGTACAGGAGTGTTTTATCAAGTAGCACACAGACCTACAGAGACAACAGAAGACAGCAATAGAAGAATTTATCTACAGAGAATACTTCAGTGGGAGTTCAAAAAACAGCAGAGGGGAAAAAAGGAGCTATTTTCAAATACTTCCTGTGTACTACTATACACAAATTCCTGTGTAATCGTGTTGACCCGCAACATTACTTTACAGAACAAATGCAATCGTGCAGTTCCACAGCAAACTGTTCTGAATGTATGAGAACATGTGAAAAAGCCAAAAGAGATGGGGGAAGAGTAGGAACCAGTATGTAAGTATATATACAAGAGTATATAATATTCTCGTTTGAACACTTTTCTATACTTTATTTTCAGTCTAGGATGTTTTTTGATTTGTTTTCAGTGGTCTTCATTTTTTCTTTAATATAATTTCCTCTTGAGCACAAGGAAATTTGAAAACTTTTAGCAATGCTTTTTAGTAAGAATTTCCATAAAACAAATAACAAGCATAAGAACCATTTCCCCTTGTTTGTTCTCAACTGGCATGGTTTGATGGTTCTTATTTTGGGAGACAGTGAACAGTTGATTCCTCTTCACCATTTCCATGCCACTCATGATTTTACAGACATCTATCACACTCCCCTCAAGTCTGGTATATTCGTCTGGAAAAGTCTTGAGATCATTTTGCTATTTCTTGCCTTTTTCTGTTTTGTTGACTTCCTCAACTTCTCTGTCTACAATATTCTTTTTGGCTGTGCAGCTTTAAAGGGTGAATAAAACACTGATCTATTGCATAACATTCTTCATTTTGTTGTGTCTTACTCAGCTTGCTGTTTTGAGCTCCTCTGAGCTCTTGTTTTCATGGAACTATTACCATCTCAATGTTTTGCTGCCTATAATCAGCCCATCATTTTGCATGCAAAGGCAGAAGCCTGTAGGAGTGGGTCAGTGGGGGAAGGATATCACTTTACATTTGGATGTGCTGATGACACTAAAACAGCAGATGAAGTGCACTGTTGCTCGAGTCTGCCTACAAGTATTCAACAGTAAGGTCTCATCTTGGCTATTCTGAACAAATTTCTATTACCAGAGAACTCTCTCACCTCACTTTTAGCATCTTTTCTGGGTTATTAATTAACACATTGAAGAATGAAAGTTGCATGGATCTTCACTGATGAGATCCCAGAAATCTTTACTGAGAGAAAGGATCATTTGTTTTTATCTTCCATTTCTTGATCAACCATTGAACGCCTTGCTTTTTTACAGCCTCTAATGAACCACAGCCCCCTAAAAATAGGTTTCCCCATTCCAAGAGCAATCTGTCAGAGGTAAGTGACCTGCTGAATGCTGCCATCCAGTTTATGCAGTTTTCCAACACACTTACGCAGTGCTATGTGGGTTGCATCCTCCAAGGGGTAGCATCTTTTCAGAGTGTTAATGACACAAAATCCTACAGAGCACATTGCCTGTTCCCTGGAATCCAGAAAAAGAGAAACAAATGAATAGACAGCCAGCTGCAAACAGCCATCTCTCAGGACAGCAGGGAACTGGAACACTAATAATTTCTTCCCTGGCTCTAAGCAGCAGTAATCCTCTTTCAGGTTTTTGCAGAAGGATTCTTCCCTGGCAAAATGTACACACCCCCATTAAGTAGAGAAGGAGAGAACCATTAATTATTCCCCACGGCTTCCTCTGGTGCTTGTTTTCAGATTTCTTCTACCTTAGCTACATTGTTCCTACAGTTTCTCATATCCTGAATGAAGTTCTTCCCTCAAACTCCCTGCAATCCTTTCCAAAATACTTTTGTTCCTGTTTAGGACTGACAGTAAGGAGAAGGAGGTGCTCTTCAATGCATATACACTCCTGTTTCTTCACCTGACCAATGATTTTGTTTTGTTAGAGGTCTGGACACAGGCCAAGGTGACTTACTCAATCTTAGGTATGATTAGACAACCATCAGAATGGAATGACACATACTTTAAGACCAGTAGGATGCTTCCAGCACTGAGCCACATTTTCAGAAGAGTAAAGCAGAGCTGTTGCCAACAATCATCAAAGGAGTTTAAGCAAGCTCAGAGTTGGCAGACAATTTCACAAACATCAAAAGTTACTCTAGAAAATAGACTGACTGAAAGACATTTAAGTGTGCAGAACTATCAGAATTTTAAAATGGTTTTTAACATGGTTCCATCCAGGCCTGACTCTGCTTGTTACTTCTGAGGCAGAACAAAACTGGCACATGCTAAAAACCTTAGCTATAATCTTCATTATGAAAGAGTTACTATTGCACTGTAACTAACAGTCCAGCCTTGGAAGAATTGACCTTCCCAACCCTAAGAAATTGTTAGGTATGCTTTCTGACATTGCTCTTGCTCAGGTGTATTTTGCAACTGCTACCACTACAGCAGTTGTCACAAGAGAAGAACAGAACACAAGAAAGAACACAGAAAAATAGGAAGAAAAACCCCCATTAGTTAAGAGGAAGTTGAAAATACCGCAGACGAAAGGGGAAAAAACTAGAAACCTAGCTGCTGCAACTGTAGATTTAGAAGTAACCTTACACACCCTGACTCAGAATTTCAACTGCCTATTGTACAAGGGCAGACAGGCCAAACAGAGTCAGATCTGCCTGTGCATGTGTCCACATGGCTGCAGATGCACATGAAGTTGCTGGTTGAGCAAGCTCAGTTAACACTTGTTGCAGAACAGAACCCAAAGCAATTATTAATGTTTCTCCTTTGAGGAACTGAGAGCTGCACAGCTCTAGCTACCCCGTTTCACGACTTGAACCAGCTCAGATCTCTCTGCACATTTTATCTACACCACAGCACAGATAACCAAAGGCATGAAGCACACCATGAAGCCACTCATGTTCTCATGTCCTTAACCGGAGCCGGCACACATGAGAAGACATTCACGGAGGTTAGATCTTTGTGCAGAGCCGAGCTCGCAGGACAGCTGTGCCCCAGATGGCACCCCTGTGTAAGCTGTGTTGTGCTTACTTGGCGAGCTGCAGGACGTTGCGGTAGCAGCTGTACAGGGAGCTCTCGGCCGCCGTGCGGTACCGGCTCTTGTACTTGGGGCCCACCGTGTGAATGATGAAACGCGCAGCCAGGTTAAATCCTTTCGTCAGCTTGGCCTCGCCTGTCCTGCAACCTGAGGAAAAAAACCCACAAGGATAAGTGTTCATGTCATGGCAAGAAAGCCAGAAGTATTCAAGCCCTTGTCCTTCTCCAGTCAGACAATTCCATACATAGAAGGCGGTGTTTTAGACATCAAATATTAAGGACAGCATCCTATCTCATACCAGCTGCTTTGCACCTAGTCAGGCTGAGGAGGTGAGAACTGTGCTCATTCCTCTCAATTTTAAAACTATGCATACAAGGACATACCAGATATTGCTAGAAACTGTCTTAATTGCAGTGCTTACTACGCTATTTACAGAGCCAAAGGAAGAAATGATTTAATAATGTGCGGAGAACTGATGCACACATATACCATAGAGCTAGCAATAAAAAGTCCTTCTGAATTTAACAACTTGGTTTGGGGAGACTGCTTTTTGGATAAAATGACTACAGGCCTCCTTAATCAAACAAACCAGTTATTGGCAAAGTTATTAAAACTGAATAGATAGAACACTTGTTTAATTTATGCTCCCAGAATGAGGTAGCTTGCTTTGTTTTGCAAGTTTCTTCTTGTCCACAAGGCAGATACATGATCCTCATGCAGGTCATACTCTCTGGACAGACCAGATGTCTAGTCTCAAGGCAAGGAAGTTTCAAGCACTACATTTAATTGTTCCATTCACAGCACCCTTCAGTTACATACTCCAGGAACAGATTCTATGTTTGAAGTCTGTTTTTCTTTCAGAACACGGAAGAAAAGTCTGCTAAACTTCCCCTTCTTCACCTAAATCTAGTCCACTCCAGGTCTGGACAGCTGAAGAAGTACTTCTAGTCCCTCTCTTTCCCTACCCTCAAAGACAAGTATTTTCCAACCTTCTTCCTTCTGCTTGTACAGCTGCACTTCAGCTTTCTGATCTGACTGAAAACTAGTATTTTCACTGGATTAGCTTTCAAACTGATCTTCTTATAGGTTGCTAGTGCCCACAGCAGGGAATGAGACGTGAGCAAGCAGCTGCAGCCATCCTTCAGGCAGCAGCACTGCAGCAGCTTGGCTTAAGCTGCCCACTGAACAGGGATGTTCATCTCTTCCACTCCACTCTTTCCTCGTAGTGCTCAGGCAAGCTATCAACATGCATGAAAGCATATTTTATGGGAAGAGACATTCCAGGTTGAGAATCTTCCTTAGTCAAAACTTCCAGCATCTCTTTTTAATGGCAATCACATGCTACCTTGAAGCCAGCATCTTGTAAACTTTTTGATCCAACAAATCACATCATTAGCTTCTATAGATCTCCACTGTGCTTCTTCTGGGTTAATCAGAAGGAAGAAAATGCCATACTAAAACTAAGCAGACTCTTCTGAATTCCTGCACAGCCTCTAAGATAGCTCAAGAGAGCGATTAAATAAGCACAATATGGAAAAAAATAAAGCCAAACCCAAAACAACGTATCAGATATCAAGTTACTTTTCTTCCTCTGCGGTCCCCATGCCTCACAACTAGTGAAGAGCAAGCAAAGGCCTTTAGGAAAAACTTGTCTTGTGAAAAAAACAATGAAGCAAGTTTGACTGAGGTATAGTTGTGAATTCAGTAAGGAAACTAATAAATTCAGGGAAGCAGATGTAGCATTGGCAATCTTTAACTATACTGAGATTACACCTCATACTTCCCAATGCCTTCTGCCTGGGTATCTCTACAAAACATATAAAACTAAAATGAGCAGTAGGTATTATTCCTATTTTAAGATACAGGGTGAGGGGAGCTGCACAAGTCAAGGTCTGTGGCAAAACTGGGAACAAAGTCAAGATCCTATTTTTTATCTGGTAAGGTTTCAGACATTAGAATAGCTTTTCTCCAAGTTTAAAATGGAAAGTCTGAATCCTCTACATCATGTGTGCAGCAGAGAAAAAGCATCACTGGAGCTGGAAGACTTCTGTGCATTGCTGTTACAAAAGGCCTTTATTAGACTGCAACAAGTATTTGTTGATAGGCAAGCTTATATCAACAGCACTTCATCTGCAAGCCTGCCCTGGCTGTAGCATTTCTGCATGAATCAAAACTAATGCTGCTCCCAGGAACATACAAGTTAGCTGAGCCTTAAAAAAGGCACAGGCCTTAGAAGGGTCACCATGTCACATGCTTTAAGATCACGATCTTTCTTGCAGTCTGTGAAATGTGACTATATACCAAGTGGTGGGAATAAAGCAGGACAGACCAAACTGAAAATGCATTTTACAGCTTTAGAGCATAGACCATACGTTTTCACTCTTTCAGCACAAACATTCTCCAATGACAAATTTCAAGGCTAAATGGCAAAGAGGGCAAAAAGGAAGCAGAGGTGACAAATGAGTCCTAAACTGATTTCTTAACTAAGCTCTCCATCCACTTCTCCTACTGTGACAGTACTATGGGTGCTCAAAAGCCAAATCAGCCTCTCTTTCCTCCCCCACACAACATGTCAGTAGGGTGTCACAGAAGAACTGATTTCCATAAAGCTCTTGGCACAAGATTAAAAGAAAACTGTCTTCATAGGGAGCTGTGAACCTGCCGAATGCATTACAGGGAGAAGACATAAGTGTTTTCACTGTGGTAGAAGATGCAAAACTACGCATAACTCAGCAGGGTAAAACAGAATTTAAGGAGCTGAGCACAACTACTCCCTACAGAGCTGACAGATCTCAAACTTCAAGGACTCCTTGAAATGCAGTCCCTCTCTTCCCACCTCTCAGCGCACACAAGAAACCCAAGTGTATTTTAGCAGAGTTCTGGCTTTTATAGCAGGGTCCTAACTATTCTATAGCACCTACGGTATTTTAACAGCCTTTTCCACCCACAGCACACACTGAATTTTTGCTCTGTTATGAAATGGTTACTCTTCCTCCTGTTTTATTTCTAGGTTGCTCAAAAAAAGCAAGCTGAATCAGCAAAGGATGATTTTATAGAAACAGAGGATTTCTATTCAAATGTAATTTAAGCTACTAGAGTTTATATTAGAAATATGGCTCTTCTATATCCATTTTGTTACTACATAAGGAGACCAAGCTGTTATCCAGTGAGCAGTACTACACAGAGACCTCAAAATTCAATTCAGTACCATAGTTACTAGAGGTGTGAACTTTTATCTGCAAACCATATTAGACTTCTGTATGACCTTGGATAACTATAAACTCTTGTTTGTCACACACAAAATAAGGAAACTCTTATTCCCAGTGCCTGTTAGATGAAAAAAAAAAAAGGCTGAGTATTCATGTCTCATTATCAGCAATAAACTTTGTTAATAAAGAATCTAGGCAAACCTCATCCATTTCTAGAATAGCCTGGCATTACGGCTGCTCTTGTAGCTTTCCAAGAAAGTAATTTGTTGTATACAAGAGACAAACGAAGCTTTCCAAGAAAGTAATCTGTTGTATACAAGAGACAAATGAACCAATCAACTTAAGAAGTCACAAAGACTTTATTTAGGCATGCAGTGTTTTATCAATCCATCTATTATTATCGTAACTTTCTGAAAGACTGTGTGTATATTAATATCCTGAAAGAAGATACACAAAGTGTATGATAGAATCCACCTAATTTCTGCAATGCTGAACTTCAGTTTTTGCCTTTCATAATGTATACACACTGAACAGGATAAAATCTCAAGATGTACAAGACCGGTCCCTTGAGCAAAAGCTCTGATAAGCTAACTGCTCAAAGTGGCTTAAGATAACAATGGGAATTACTGTATCACAAAGTAAGGGCTCATCAACTCAAATAACTGCCACAGACTTTCAATTATCTGTAATGTGAACAGCAAGAAGAGACTGGATTGGCAGGTGTTTCCTCCATTTTTTTCATGTTAACACCAGCTGTTGGGGGTTGGGGGAAGCTCCACCTTTTTGTTTGTGCCCCAATCCTGATGCTTTGTACTATGCAAGAACAGTAGATTTCAATAAGATGAAAATGTCTCTGGCCACTTACCTTTGAGCTTCTGGAGTTCATCCTTCAGGTCAGGCCCAGCATGCATGAATATACTTTCAGATACTGGATTCTTATCCGTGAGAGTCTCATTGCTGGTGTTTACGATGGCCGTGCAGTTCAGTAACGCGACATCTCCTTTCCTGAGGAAACAGTTTATTGCAGGATAAATGTACAACTAAGCAGGATATTCTCAAATCAGTGCTGACAAGCAAGGAAATGCCAAGTCACGGGAAAAGCATTAACAGGACTCCAGTGCCCACACAGTGTAGCGTACCCTGACGTGCTCACCAAGCTGAACCATCCTTTGCCTCTACCTGGTGAAGACAGACTGCATGCAAAACGTCAGCTCCTTAAAGACTCCCAGCCTCAGCAGTAACTCAGGGATGTTTGTAGAAAAGGCAGTGTTGTAGCTGTATGTAGGGCAGCTCAGACAGCAAACATGCAAAGCAGCTTGTTAAACTGATGGAGTGTAACACTTCCAAAAACCCACATATTTTCTCTTGGGGATAAGAGGACAGTTCTTGTGTTATATTACTTTCAAAACTTCAACAATTTTTTCAAAGTACTTCTTTATTTTTGCAGACAGACTATCCAGGGCACTTTACTGGTGCTGTTCCTCAGACCACTGTGGGTCTAGAGTGACACTGCAGATGGACAAGTTTTCTTCTCTTTTGCTCCGAAATTGTAAACCCTCAAGTTGATCATGTTCATTCTGCTGTTCAAAGATCAGACATGCAGAAGATAAACAAGGCACAGATGCATAAGAGACAATGGAGTAGCAGAACTCTGACCTGCTTTTTGTCACAGCAGCATCCATTGGGGATTTTGGGATCAAAGTGCATAGGAAGGGAAATAAAGACTCCCATGCACAGGGAGAAACTAAACTAACAGTTGAAATTGCACATATTTGCCCAAGCCATAAGAGATGTTTAACCTTTTACTTCTCTCTTTCTTTACTTAACTGGGTTCAGGAAATCTATGAACAGTCCCACTTCCTGCACATATTAACCAGAAAGAAGTTCAGGCTGATCTCTGAATCTGCATCCCTGAGAAATCCTTCTCCCTTCACACAGATTAAATTAAGAATTACTCATCTGGAAATGGTTCAAGTATCTGAGTTACAGGAAAGAAAAACTGATGGAGTAAGTACAGCACACAATGTCAACAGATTTGAAAAATCTATTCTATCAGGAAAGAAACACTGATTTAAAACAGAAAAGTGAAAGCAGAATAATGCCAGCAAATACAGAAAAAAGCTAGTAGACAGCAAACATATTTAAAAAAAAATTAAAATCTCATATCCAAGTGCCCAACTAGGTTTGGATACTAAGCATGCAGTATCACAGTAGGAAGTACAGCTCCAGTCTGCTGCATCAAGGACTGCCTATGAGCACAACTTATGGTGGAGCAAAATCTAGACTTTAAAAGTTACAGTGAACAAAATTTTCTTCCCAGATCTCTAATGTTTGATTCAAGAAAAGAGGATTTAGAAGCTTTATTCTACAG
Source organism: Gymnorhina tibicen (assembly GCA_013399875.1). Taxonomy (NCBI): domain Eukaryota; kingdom Metazoa; phylum Chordata; class Aves; order Passeriformes; family Artamidae; genus Gymnorhina; species Gymnorhina tibicen. Next base: position 415,199 of record VXAZ01008956.1, on the reverse strand, counting down.
CAGTGATCATTACATATGGATTCTGCAGTAAATGGAGAAGTGATGATAGACACACGAGAGCCACATTGAACTTACCACAAGATTATTTTTTCATTGATGTCTTTCCTATATGGGAAAGGTGATCTAACATCAACTTGAGCTTTTTCAACAGGACTTGGGTGACAATCCGGCTGCTTGGCCCCATAGGCATCACTCCAGCCTGGCAGACTATCAACATCCACAAACTGGGAAGGAGCACCCAAGGGATCCATGGAATGGAAACAATGACTCCCTTCCTCCGCTAACTTGTCACACTCCAATTTTCACTGGAGTCTTCCAGGTGCTTTAAAGAGAAGAAAAAAAATCACATCAGGTCACCAGCTGTTCACTAAAAGTAATTTTCCTGTGGAGCCAGACCTTTCACAAGACTGCAATGCAATAACAGCTAGCAGAAAACAGAAAAACAGATTTCCCACTCAAACACTCCCTCTTTTGTTACCTGCATGCAATAAAGCAATGCAGATACTTGCAGTAAGACAAACCTCTTCCAACAATTAAAGGTGAAAACACCTTCTCTACTAAACTGATTCAACTGACTCCTGATCTTGCATTTTGGAAACAGAGAGAACAAATTCCCAAGTGCAGAGAGGACCTCAGTCTTTCTGAAAAGTGTTATTTCTTTATCTAAACAAAAAGCAAATTCGTAGCAGGGAATGTATAATCTATTCTTTCAGAGATACTGGTAAATAATTATAAAAAAAAAAGACAGAACTTCCCAAACCACAATGCCCCTAGCCACCAAAAGCCCTAACCAAAAAACCCAAACCTTACAAACAAACCAACAGAACCCCTCTCTCTCCCCGAATGATACAGCCCTTGCAGCTCAGTGAATTCTGAACTGCTGCAAACAAGAGTTACTGCCACATAGTTCTTACAGCCATGCACTCAGGGACAAAACCCCTTCACCCAAACTAGTTTTGCAAGAAAGAGTAAAGCTGTAAATTTGAATGCTGGCCCAGTGAATTTTAAGATTGAACTCTGCCATCTGACTGATTTTGAGATGACAGTGGTTGCTAGATGAAGGCTCAGACATGCCAATACTCACTTTTCAGCTGCCAGCAGATAATGCGTTGGCTATTACATTTCCATTGTGACTACTGAACTATACTAGTGAATCAAACTAGCACAAACATACCCACATAAGTAACTTCAGTTTGCCACATACACACCTACTACGTAACCCCTTTCACAGGTTCATAATTGATAATAATTAAAAAATGATCGCACCCATCAAGCGGTAATTGTGAAACGTCACTTACTAAGTACATTCATTAGCCAGGAGAAAACAACACAACAAAACAAAACAATCAAGCACCCAAGCTCACACTGAGGGGTAGTACAGGCTGACACTAGGACAAAGATAGCCGTAAGAGCATCTAAGTAAGGTTTTTGCAGGAGAAAAGGCAATGAGCGAGAAAGGCAAGGTGAGCGCGGCTACGCTGGCCCCAGGCAGACGCTCATTTAGAACAGCATCTCCCCGCTGCTGAACAGCCAAAGCCAGGGGTCTGGCTACGGCAGCAAGAGGCAGGAGAGGCGGTGTGCGCAGATCTGCTCCGGGGCATCTCCCCCACGATCGCTGCCGGGCCCTCCCGCGGCGGCGGCGGCTCCGAGAGGTTGTCAGGCTCCGAACGGGGCACAGAGCGCTGCGAGCGGGGGCCGAGGCCCCAGTGTCCAGGACGCAGTGCC
>VXAZ01008956.1:317105-413377 GCA_013399875.1 Gymnorhina tibicen | reverse complement strand
GCCCCCGCCCGGCTCCGCCGCGCCCGCCCAGCGGAGGCCGGGCCGTGCCCCCGGCACCGCACCGCACCGCACTCACGGGCACAGCCGCAGAGCCGCCGCCAGCCCCGCCCGGACAGAGGGTCCCGGTCGGCGCCGGTCTGGCGACATCACCCAGCGAAGCTCCGCGTCTGCCGCGCTTCCGCTTCCCTTCCTGGGCGGAGCCTCAGGGCCGCGCTCGCAGCCGGGCCCGCTCTGACGCACTTCCAGCGCGGCGGGCCCGGAGCGCCGCACGTGTGGCGGCCGCCGCTCTCCCCGCGCCTGCCTTCCCCCCGCGTTCCCCGCCGCCGCCATGGGCCTGACGCGGCAGTACCTGCGCTACGAGCCCGCCGCGCTCTTCGGGCTGGTGGCTAGCGCCAGGGCCGGCGTGGCCTTCGTGGCGCTGCGCGGCGAGCGGGGCCGCTACGTGGCCGTGCCGGCTTGCGAGCACGTGTTCGTGTGGGACACAAGGAAAGGAGAGAAGGTGGGACCCGGGGTGCGGTGCAGGGGCAGGGCAGGGCTGGGGTGCAGCGTGCGGGGCTTTTAGGCCGCCTGAGGCGAAGCGGTTTGTGTTACTGGGCGGCGTTTGGAGGGAAGCGACACCTCCACAGCCTCCCCCCGTCTTGGGAAGGGTGAGCACAGCGGGAGGTTTGGTTATGGTGCGAGTCTGCAGCTCAGGCTGCGTCCTGGCCCATCATGCTGTTGTCTTCCAGTTCCCCAAGGTGGTCATTGGACAAAAAGGATCCTGCATAGCGTTATTTTTGACTAGTCCAAAATAAATTCCAACGTTGGATGCTTATATGAGAAAATCTTGGTACTATTGTTTATTTCTGTTTAAGGGATTGACAAAATTGGCATTTGTTGAAATCTTACAGAGAGCAGCACCACGACACACAGAGTTTAGGAGAGGCTGCGGATGACTTGGACGATGGATATCTGGAATGCAGCAACTCTCACCTTTGTTTTCTTTTGGTAGTAATTTGCAGCCGTCGGTTGTTAGCGGGAGGGAGTGGTGATCCTGCTGCTCTGCTCTTGCTGTGAGAGTATTTTGTTTTATCTTGACTTGGTCCTACAATGGCTGAATCTCACTGTGGATCCCTTGCTATTTGCCTCAGGACCTCAGTTGTGGAAGAGCAATTGCTGTCACAGTAACTGGAAAGCTGCTTCCTGTTTAGCTGGCTGTGTGAATGTTCCTGGACAAATCAGGGATGTCGTAGAGTTTGTGTTTTGGCTTGGAACTGGGCATTCCATGTAAAAGTTGTATCCTCTAGGGAGGTTGTGAGTTGTAACTTTAAGGATTTTGCCACGCACTGCCTCCTGTGAGATTCAGAAATCACCATGAGAACTACTGTCCATACAAACTGAAATCTGGTTTTGCTTCACAGCCCCTGGAGTGCTGGTATGTTGTTTTGGAGATGTTTGTATCATTCTCAAATTCTTGTGCAGTCTATGGAAAAGTAGCTCTGTCCTGTACCTGAGAAAGGCCAGGCAAGAGTCAGGAAGAAACTTTCCAACTTTACTCTCAAACAATATTTCTTTCTCTCTGGCACTTAATATGTGGGGGCAGAAATTTCAGGTTCTGAGTTCCAGGGCTCATTCTACACCAGTTTCCTCTGTGATTGTGAAAAATTGCTTCCTTTCTAGCTGCTCTTTGCCTTTGAATATGGGGTTAATGGCACTGTATTTGGTGCAGGAAGTTGAAAAGTGAACTTATAAAGTGGCAGAAGTGCTCAGCTGGAAGTTCAGGAGAAGAGTAGACTGTATTCTTTCTGCTGTGTGAGTATCTGACTCTGGCATTTATCATCATTATACATGTTTTGTCTCCTAAAAATTGCAGGTTCTTATCCTTAAGGGTCTCAAGCAGGAAGTCAGTTGCCTCTGCCCCTCTCCAGATGGGTTGCACCTGGCTGTTGGATATGAAGATGGAGCAATCCGTGTCTTCAACCTCCTAAGTGGAGAATGCACTGTCACTTTCAATGGACACAGGGCTGCAGTCACAGCCCTGCAGTACGACCACCTGGGTGGCAGGCTGGTGTCTGGCTCAAAGGTGAGGCTTTCACATCTGGAGCATGGCCCTTTCACAGAGATGCTCCAAGGGGGGGGCTGACCTGCACTGAAAAGTTCAGTATTTTAAGTGTGGCCTCTGCCCATAGCCGGAGAGTGGCAGTGAGAGGAGCTGCGGACAGTGATGGAGCTGGGGAGCCCAGGGCTGGGGGAGCAGCAGGGGCTGCAGGCAGGAGTAGGGTACTGGTAGAGCTGTTAAAGTGAAGAATCTTGTGAGATCAGATCAGGAATAGCAAAAGTGTCTCAGGCTGGGACAGCAGTACATTTATCAGTCTGATTGCACTTTTGGGGAAGCAATGTCACTTGCATTAATCATCCCTGAGATTCAGAGTGAGAAAGCGTGCTCTCAGGTAACGTCTTCGGTCTCATGGCAGAAGTTTTGCAGAGACAAGGGCCAGTCCCATGGAGACACTCTCTCTGTTCCAGGATACAGAAGTCATCGTGTGGGATGTCATCAATGAGAGCGGCCTGTACCGGCTGAGGGGACACAAGGATGTCATCACTCAAGTCCTTTTCTTGAAGGAGAAGAACCTGTTGGTCACCTGGTGAGCCAGACTAAGAGTAGTTGTTGATCAGGAAAGCAGGCATGGTTGTACTTGCAATTTAGACATCCTCTGTGCTACGGCCATTTGTATTTTCCTTCTTGCCTCGTGATCTCAGCCCCACCAGCATCTTTGAATATGATTTTGTCACATCCACATGTTTTTTAAGTCTGGTGCCTGAATCCAAGTCTTAGAGCAACTGAAATGTCCATACTGAAAAAAGTCTTTGGCAAAGGGTTTAACTCATTGGTAAATCCATCAACTTAAAATTATTGTAACAAAGAATAGTGATAACATGTTCATTATGTAAGTAACCATGTTGGTCTTTTTTTGGTTCATCTTGAAGAATTGAGCAGACTTCGCTTCTGTATGTGTAATTCACACAGCAGTGTGACAGAAAAATTGCTTCCTTGTAAGCTGTAAATACACGAATTAATTAAAAGATCATAGGAGTTTTTTTAGTTGATTTTTAGTTATTCAACTAAATGAGCTGCAAGTTGACTGAATCACTTTAGTAATAAATGGTTAACAGGAGATATTCTTGCTGAAATATCAGTCAGGAATTTTTTACTTTTTAATATGCCGTTTACTTGCTTAGTAGAAAAGTGCGTGCAGTCAGTTCAGTTTAAAATGAAAACAAGTTTCTTTTGCCTTTTTTTTTTTTTTTTTCCCAGATGGAAAAAGTAGTATTTTGTTGGTTTGGTAAGGGATACCCATTTCTTAATGCAATTTCAAATATTTGCCAGGTCAGCTTCAGTGACTTGATAGGTATCTTTTTGCAGCATTGCTGTACTTCGTTTTTGTTTGGCTTGCAAAATTCAGTGTTTGAGCAGCTGCTCTGTGATATGTTCTGACATGTTTTAGGTTCTTTGTATTTCTACCCCTTAGAAAAATGGTGAAGTCTGGAGTCTTCCCTCATATCTGAGTTTTTCTTCTTTTTTCCAGTGCCAAAGACACACTGGTGAAATGGTGGGATCTGGACACACAGCACTGCTTCAAAACTCTGGTTGGACACCGAGCTGAGGTAAAAAGGGGATGTGTGGGAGCTGTTGGGGTGGAAGGATTTGGGATGTCATGGCTCAGTCTGTGCTTTCCTTGCTCTAGGGAGCTGTAAGCTGGCACCATCATACTTTTAACCTATCATTAGGCTTTAGGAATGAGCAAATGAGAGATTTCCAAACATTTCAAGAGCTGTCATCAGATGCAGTGGGTGACAATTCCCATACACATGTCCCCAGAGGAGGTCCCAGCTAGATCCATTCTCTATTTAGCTGCTGTTTAAATAAATCAATTAAAGATGCTGGGCTTTTGTTATGATAATTAAAGGAGCCAATTCTTCACATTGTGCCTCTGGACAGGTCTGGGGGATGGCTTTGCTCTCCAAAGAGAAGCGTCTGATCACTGGGAGTGCCGACAGTGAGCTGAGGGTGTGGGACCTCACATACATCCAGGAGGTAAGACATTCCCTCTGTAACCCCTCAGACCCCCCTGTCCAGCTGCTTGTCTTTGAACTGAGATGGAACTGGAACATTTTAAAATCTGATGGATGTTCTGGGAAACAGCCAAAGCAATGTCTTTGCTGTCTGAGGGATCCAGAAGCTGCTCGTGGGATGCACTTCGCTGTTTCCTGTGTTTTGAACTTTGAGGTGAAGCTGTTAGGACTTCCAGAACAAGATATCCACAGTGTGTCAGATCTTCCTGCCTTCTGGCTTATGGCTAGAGAAGACAATCTTGTGGGTGGATGATAATCACAGGAGCACATGGAGCGCTTGGTGCTTACAGAAATGCTGTAGGACACTCCAGTGTATGCTCACCAGTTGAACCTCCAGGGTAATGAAATGTGAGACAGAAACCACAATACTGTAGCTCTTGAGGTTTAAGGTACTCCTTTTGTTGTCTTTCTTTTTTTCCTGTGAGCAGGTAAAAGATCCTGATGAACCAGAATCCAAGAAAAGCAAAGGGTCTTCTTCACCTGGAGCAGAAGAAAACACTGAAGAGGATGAGACCTTAGAGTTGGATGAGCATCCCGAGGAAGTAAGATCAGTTTTCCATGCTGTCAATGAGGTGGTGTATTTAACCCCATTTGCATGGTTTATATCCTGAGTGTCATATTCAGCCTGTTTGGGAAACTCTGATAGTTCGTGTCTTGCTCCATAACAGCTTCCTCAGCAGCAGTTGCTGCCTCATCTACCTGCAAAACATCAGCAGAAGTATGTGTGCCAAAACACACACAGATTTATGTTCCACTGACAGTTTTTCTTTTCTTTCTAATTGAGAAGGCCTAGCAAATGTGTGAAGTTAAACAGTGCTCTGTTAAATAGAGCTCTTTAATCAAACAACACAGAAATAAAATAGTTACTAGCTGGTTGGCAGCTGCTGAGTTCAGTACTGATGCTCAGCTTTGCAGAAACTGAGAGCTCAGAGTTGCACTGTAATGAAATACGGTGTGAGATTGGATTGCAGAAAGCCATTCCCACTTGTGCTGCTGCTGGAGACTTCACTGAATCTGTCTTTCTTGTAGAACCTTCTGGGGCACTGCTCAGATCTCAGACTGCTTGTAGTTGTGGTAGATACCTGACCTTGTTAATTAATTTTCCAGTTTCCTCTCCAGAGGATTTCTCTCCCTTCAATGCCCTGCTTAAGAGTCTCTGTTCTCACCTTCTCTGCTTCTTTTGACTGAGCTTTGCTGTCTCTGTAGCATAAAAATTCAGTTGTCTCTTAAATGGCTGTGGTTTGCCAGTGAATTTGTAATTCTTCCACTGAGGCTGTCAATGATTATTTTCAGCTGAAAGGCAGCAAAGCACAAGGAGATAAGCTTGTAGCTCACACAGATGCTTGTTTTGTCCCTTTGTTATCCTTACTAGCTGTTCTGCCAGGACCCTGTAAGTTCATTTCCACCTCTCCTTGACTTCCCTGGTCAGCAGATTTCTGAGTTTGTTTGAGAAGATCCCTTGACCTTTCAGGCCCAAGTTTGTTCCTCTTTCCCTGCAGCGCATCGTTAAGTGCAGCAAAGTTGGATCCATCATGCGGGAAGGGAGAGACCGAGTGGTGACTCTTGGCACAGATCGGATGGGCAAGTTTTTGGCCTGCCATGTGAGTAATGGGGGGCTCAGCTGTAGAAGAGGCTGGTAGAGACCTTGGGTAGTTTCTGTAAGGGCCAGCCAGGGCTTTGCATACCTTTGAATTTGTTTGCTCTGACTTTAGGGAACAGATGCTGTTCTGGAGGTGTTCTCTGTCCTTTCTGAAGAGGAAATCCAAAAGAAATTGGAAAAGAAAATGAAGAAAGCAAGGAAAAAAGCCAAGTAAGTAATTTTTTGGATGCTGACTGTGCCCAGAAGACTCTAGAAAAGCTCTCTGGTTAGAAAAGCTCTTCAATAGCATTACACAGTGGTTGAATTCCAAGCTTCTGGCCATTCTCTTTGTGCTAGCTGTTGTATTTTGGGGTTGCTGTTCCTGTGCATCCTTGGTGCTTGTCTGAGCAACTCTGCTCCCAGAGCCTAAGGAAATACCTTTCTTTCTGAGTCCTCCCCTTGACTAAAAAAAAAAAAAAGCTAAACTGTGCAAAGAAATGGACATAGAATGGGTTTTTCAGAACTGCTCAACTCTACCTGACATTGGTGTTTATACTGCTTGGTAGTCCTTGGTAGGCAATGCAGGAATGGTAGGCAAGTAAGTCCTTGTTAGGCAATGCAGGAATGAGAGTTTCATCTGAGAAGTCACAGTGAGTCTGATACCTCATCTCCTGTTTTACATCAGGCAGAGATACAGGTGAGAGCTTTCTTAATGTTTGCTCTGTGTTAAGTGTCTCTCTGCATATCCTGGCACTTAACAGGTGCCTCAGAACAGCCCTTAGGGAGGGGTCTGGCTCCAGGGTAGAAACTAAAGCACGGGGCATGTAAATCTGGAAATGCATTTTGGCAACGGCTGAGAGCTTTTGGTGAGTGATGGGAGATGAGGAGAAGCTGATCTTGCTCTCAAACACAGCTTCTGCTGCCTGTTTTGTATCCATCTTTGTAATGTACCTTGTGTTTTGGCCTTTTTCGAGGTTGCCTTTCTTAGGATAGTTTGTGTCTTTAGTAGTCTGCATACTGGCTTGAACTTCACTGTGTGTCCTATTCTTAAATGTGGTTAGCACTGCTGAATAAGAGGGAGGTTGTTTTCAGCAGGCTAAGTGATTTCCTTATGTTTTCTCTGTCACTGTGTTAGATTGTGTTGGCTGTGCTGGGTCATTTGACTCTCCTCCCTTATCTGACATTTCCAGACAGAACTCTGAAGAGGAGCCTGAAAGGAGTGTGGAACTGAGCCTGCAGGAGGAGATTCAGCGGGTCACTAATGTCAAAGCTTCTTCTAAAATCAAGTGAGTGGAAAGCCTGTTGTAGAGTCTGATCAGTGATAATGCAGCTATCTGGGGAGAGTTCTTCATGGGAGAGTGCAGGCAGAGGTGGAAGAAGTTTCCCCCTCAGCATGTGTTTAGCTTGGAGCTGGGGAGAGGCCTACCATGATCTCCAGTCCATTCACACCTCTGTGGCTCAGTGTGCCCTTGCTTGTTGGATGTGCTCTGTTTATATTCTTCTGTCGCAGTTGTTCTTGATATTTGATCCCTCCTACATTTTGTCTTATTGCCCCTGTGTACAGCTCTGATTTTGTCTAATCAAACAGGTCATTTGACTTGATTCTCTCTCCAAAAGGAGAGCTGAAGATGGTGCTGCTGCTCCAGAACAACGTCATTGAGTTGTACAACCTGGACCTGTCAGCACAAGTCCCCCAGGCTGTCCGTGTGTCCAGGATAACCATTGGAGGCCATCGCAGCGATGTCAGGACGTTGGCTTTTAGCTCTGACAACATTGCCGTTCTCTCAGCAGCTGCAGAGTCTGTGAAGATTTGGAACAGGTACACAGTCCAGTTGTGTCAGTCTCCCAGAATTCAGGGATGCTGTGTTAAGAAAAGCAGCGATAAGGAAGAGGGGACAATGGCAAGAGATAAAGCAGTGAATGAAGTAGAGGAAGTAAATAGAAAATGATTTTTCTTCTTTCCTTATTAGGGAAACTGAGGAGCTGTAGATCTAAAATTTCAGCACAAGGTCTAAACACAAACATCATACATAGCAGTCGGGTATAGACTGTATTTTGCTATGGGTTTTTTTCTGTTTTTTTTTCCTGTTTAATGAGAGGTATTAACTGTTACCCTAGACAAGGTACTGCCTGTTCTTTAGGGAACATATGTGTTTCTTGACATCTTACCTGAAGGATCTAGTATTAGACTGAGTAGGCTGTTGCATTGATCTAGGGTGTTGTGTGTTGATGTGGAGTGTTATCCCAGTGTTTCTTGACTGGTGCTGCTTTCAAGCTTAGTTTCCTCTGAGCACACGATCTTATACTCCTCCCTCCTTTCCTGAATTGCTGTTTGAAAATAGGAGCTCTGTTCCTGCTCCCAACAGCCACAAGTCATGATGGACAACATAATGGCATGCTTTTATGGAAATGTTAGCAGTAGTGCTGGATAGTGTTTGGGTCAATAGGATGGTGGTGGCTTATCCTCTGACCCCAGCTGAAAAGACAGCTGTAGGTAGAGGTCACACTGGAGCATGTCTCACTGGGCGGACCAGATTCTGTGTGTGATAAGAGGTTTTGGGCTCTGTCTTTGTCCACAGGTCGACCTTGCAGTGCATCCGGACAATGGAGTGTGAGTACGCGCTCTGCTCGCTCTTCGTCCCCGGAGATCGGCAGGTCATCATTGGGACCAAGGTATGGAGTGGCCCTCTGACCCCAGACTGCCCAGGTGTGGGAATGTGTTAGGAAAATGTCGTTAAGGCAGCCTCACAGAAAATGCATTGCTTTTCGTGATCTGGAGCACTGCTGTGTTCCCAGAGTCATTATGAAGGCTCTCGTGGCTTGAGCTGGATGGCAGTGGAGAGCTTTGGGAAGGCCTGATGAAGATCAGGAGTTTGGCCATCTGTGTGTAACAGCCACCTAATGAAGCTGGCTGCTGGGGACATGGGTGGCAGGGAGCTCTTCTGCTTGGAGCTACCACGAGTTGTGAGTAGAGGCTGATTCTTCCTCTGTGATGTTTTTTTCCCCAGACAGGGAAGCTGCAGCTGTATGACCTGGCTTCTGGCAGTCTGATAGAGACACTTGATGCTCACGATGGGGCAGTGTGGTCCATTGCTCTTTCACCAGATCAGGTAACTGAGCCATCCTTTTAAGTATCATCTGTTGCACATCTTTTTATGTAATTCCTTCCTATAGTACTGTGTTTGCACCATGGAATTTGTTCTGCAGCACGTGCTGTGTTCCGTGGCATCATGGAACCCCTCACCCTCAAGAGGTGGAGGATGCATCTGGGAGTATCTAAGAACTTTCTAGTGGAATCAAAACCATAGCAAGAAATAATCTGCCTGATATTCATCCACCCTACAGATTAAAATACAAGGCATAGATTTTACCCTTATTCTTAATGTAAAATGTTGGACTGTTGTTCCTTTAGAAGGCTCTGCTTGTAGGGTGGTGGTAAGATGTGTGTGATCCAGTAAGTGAGAGTCTCAAGTTGCCCACAAAACAAAAGCATATTGTTACTTACAGCTGAGATGATTGCTTTCAATCATTGCTTCCCAAAGTGTCAGTCCAGGTTTTGTTTTACACTGGGGTTTTTGTCTTAGATCTTCAAAAAAGCTAGAGCTTTTGAAATTGTTGTTGCTCAGCCAATGCGTGCTCTAACCAGAGCAAGTGCTCCTGGTGGTGTCCACTTGGGCATTAATGCTGTAGGAATGTGGGACATTTCAAAAACCTCCTGTGTGTTGGCAATTCCTTGCTATGGACTTCCTCTGGGTGATAGCAACTTAGTTTCACAACTAGTTCAAACTCTTCTGTTTTCCCCTGCAGCGTGGCTTTGTGACAGGAGGTGCTGATAAATGCGTCAAGTTCTGGGAGTTTGAGCTTGTGAAGGATGAGAGCAGTGTTCAGAAAAGGTGAGAAGATAAACCTTGTGCAGGTTCCATTGTCATTGATGGGTGCTTTGGCCTTTGCTGCGCACTGCAAGAACTGCCCATGACATCTGTGTGGAACACATGGAGAAGCGTGTGGGCTCGGTGCAGTTTTTTGAAGACCTGAGCTTAGCTGGAGAAGGGCACTTGCCCCATTCTGATCCCTTTTTGTGTGTGAATTTAGTGTCTAATCAGGCTGGGCCTGCAGATCGTTACTGTAAATGTAGCAGTGAAGTTCATCAGCCATCAGAGCCTGCTGATTTCCAGTCCTGTCATAGTGAGGAATGAGGTGCTGCGTGTTAGAATTCACTTGCTTTCCCAGGGTGCAATGTGGGACTTGTGTCCATATCTCTTCCTAGTTTGTTTGCTTGGGATAACAGTTGTTTTTTTCCTTCTTGTTGCCAGGCTTTCCATGAAACACGTGCGCATTTTACAGCTGGATGAAGACGTGCTCTGTGTGCGGTACAGCCCCAACCAGAAGCTGCTGGCTGTCTCCTTACTGGATTGCACAGTGAAGGTGTTCTACGTTGACACACTCAAGGTGCGTGACCAAACGGGCTGTGAGGCTGTGCAGGAAGGGATGTAACTGTAGCCTGCAAGATCAGGAATACAAAGGAAAAGTGTTTGTTTGTTGTGGAGCACCAGTAAGAGTCAGAGACACCATCCATCCTGCTTCAGGGGCCTGTTTGCTGGCAAACCTGACAGAACCATGGCTGTTCCACACTGGGAACTGGAAGATCCATTTTTCATTTAATAAGCATTATGAGCCTGCAGGTGGCAAGGTTCATTCTAAACCCTGCAGATGTGGTGGTACTCCAGATCCTCAGGCACTGTAAGGGTGGGGATGAATGTGTCTCACGGTGGTGTTAAATAGGGTGTGGCAGAGGCAAAGCCTGGGGGAGGAGAACCTTCCTTGTGAGCAGTGTGTGGTGGACTTGTGAGCTGTGTATTAGCATGTGAATGTTAGGGAGTGACACAAGACAGACTGGTGCTGACAGTTAGAGAGAAACAGAAATAAACTCCACAGGCAGTGGATTGGCACCAGAGTTAGCTAGAGAGCAAACAGAGCCAGCTCAGCTTGCTTGGTACTTCCACCTTCTCAGTTCTGCCCCCCTGCTGCTAACAGTGTTCAGGGCAAGAATGAAAGTGAGGCAGCACTAGAAAAACAGCTCCTGAGGCAGAGCAGAAGAAGCCTGGAGCCTGAGATTTTCACACCTCTCTACCCAGCATGTCTAACTGAGTCACTGTTCTTCTGCTTCAGTTTTTCCTCTCTCTGTATGGACACAAGCTGCCAGTGCTGTGTATGGACATCTGCTATGTAAGTATTGGTAGGGCTCTGTTACGTGGGACTGTGGGGATGTGGATGAGCGTGAGAACCTCTGTTGGAATCAAGGCCTCTAGGATAATGGTTTTTTGTCACCTCCTTGCTCCTGACTTAACAGTTTCTGGGTGGAACACAGCAAGCTCCTTCTTGATCTGCAGTCCTGTGCTCACTGGAAGGAGTATCAGAGTTGGGGTCATGACAGAACTGACCTGGGGCATTTTGTGAGCAAGTGAAAAACAAAACGCTGTAATGGTTCCTTACACTCACTGTAAGAGGTACAGCCTGCTTTCTGCTAAAGCTCCTGTGTGAGAGGAGCCTGAATTGTTAGTGGGAGCAGAGGGCAGGTGCTGAGAGGGAGCAGCCTCTTTGTGCCTGTTCATTCTTGGGCTGCATCTTGCTCTGAGGTATCTTTGGAATGAGGCTCTTTGAAAGCCAAGAATGTCATGGTATAACCAAATACCTGCAGAGGCTCAGAGGAGGGCCAGAGTGCTGTCAGTGGGCTGTGCCAGTACCAGAGCATGGGCCACTGGTGAGGAGGTGGAGGGATCAGGAGGCCGTATTTCAGGAGCCAGGTGTCTGCCTACTCAGCTGTGCTGAGTTGCTGGGGCAGCAGTTCCTTGCGGGGCTGCCAGCCAGCTCTCCACACCCTCCTCTCTCTTTGTGCTCTCTAGGATGGGACTCTAATTGCCACTGGCTCTGCTGACAGGAATGTGAAGATTTGGGGCTTGGATTTTGGGGACTGTCACCGTTCTCTCTTTGCCCATGATGACAGGTTAGTCAAATTCTACAGCATCTCCGGGCTGTGGACTTGTCTCCAAGGGGTTGTGATCTAGCAATAATCCTTTTGTCCAGTATAGAGCAGGGGGAGTTCTGCAATGTTCCCCAAGTGGGTAAATTTGAGCCTTTTTCTCTTCCAGTGTGATGTATCTGCAGTTTGTGCCCAAATCCCATCTCTTCTTCACAGCTGGGAAGGACAGCAAGATTAAGCAGTGGGATGCAGATAAATTTGAACATATCCAGACGCTGGAGGTAGGAAGTTTTGGAGACTGTTGAAAGGAAGTGTTATCCCTGCATGAGCAGCATTTTCCTCAGGGGTGGAAGTTGGGTGGTGTTAATGTCGTACCTCTTCTGTCATCTATGCAGGGGCATCACCAGGAGGTCTGGTGTTTGGCACTCAGTCCCAATGGAGACTACGTGGTGTCAGCATCCCATGACAAGTCCCTGCGCCTCTGGGAAAGGACGAGGGAGCCACTTATTTTGGAAGAGGAGAGGGAGATGGTGAGAGTTGCATCCTTCCTACCAAAAATGACATCCAGACCTGGTTTTTTTTGTCTTTAGTTGTGGTTTTCTACAGGTCTGTTGCTTACAGTCTGACATTCTCTTGTGCTCCTTTCAGCACAAGTGCGCTTGGGAAGCAGTTCAGCAGGTGGCTGATGCGGAGGGATGGAGAGCACTGCTCCTGTTAAATGCAGTTTGTCCCTTTTTGAACTGTGAGAGGTCCATTCTGTCTCAGTAGCAGGCCCCAGAGCTTGGGGATGCTGGAAGAAGCCCCTTTTGTTCCTTTTGAGCATGTATTGTGAAGAATCAGACTCAGAAGGACTTCAGTAGGAAGGAAAGTCTGGAGGTCTGTAGTCCAACCCCTTGTTCACTGCAGGATAATCTTAAAGCTGTATCAGAGTGCTTAGAGACTTACCTTGATACACTGACATCTCCAAGGACAGAGATTTTCCAGGCTGTCTGAGCACCTGTTGCAGTATTGAGCCACCATTGGGGTTGGCCGATGTGTTTGTTTCACGCATCCAACTGGAGATTCCCGTGGAACAATTTGTAACTCTTTATCTTTTCACTGGATCCCTCAGAGAACCCTATCTCTGTCACCCCTTCTTAAGGTAGTTCTCAGTCCATGGCGTGGAGGAAAGGAGGCAGAAATGCAGAAGCAGGAGTGGATGAGAAACCTGCAGTAGATGTTCGGGGTTTTTTTATCCCAGCCTGTTTGCAAGAGCCAACCCACCAGCTGTAGCTTGATGCCCTGTGTTTGGTAAAAGGAGAGACAGAGAGAGCTCTCTTCCAGATTCCAGAAAAGTTTGTTTTGGTCAAGTTTGAATAGCAAGGTGGGCATGAATACACAAGTAGTGAGTTAGGCATAACATAATTGGTGCCCTTTCATGTGAGATGGCAAACCAGAGACTCTTTCCTTTTGCAGCCCAGGACCACCCTGGGAGTTCTCTAGATTTGTTCCCTCTGTGTAGTGTGACTGGTGAAAGGTGTGGTGCTGAACTGTGGTGTCTGTCTCAGCTTGGTGGGATCCTGAAGGGCTGCTCCTGCATCCAGAGCAGAGACCTGGATTTCTTTCTCTTTGGGAGATTCTAGAGTTCAATCCTTGAGTTGGGACCAGGGACAAATGGGCATTTTGCCACTGAAATTGCTGGCCTCTGCTGATTGGTCCTGGTTTTGCAATGGGCTGCATGAAGCCCTCCAGGCTGCCTTGCTCAGTGTGGAAGGGACTTGCACCCTTGCCTTGCTCACCCCTGTTAATATGTTGTGTTCTAATCCTCTGTAGCAACGAGAAGCTGAATATGAAGAGAGTGTGGCAAAGGAAGAGCAGCCTGTGGTGAGTTGCCCCATCTGAATGTGTGTCAGTCTGACTGTACAGACCTTGGAAAAACTATTTCTGTAAGAGGTATCAGAGAGGACGGATCATTTTCTTGCTTTGAGGTGATGCAGAGGGGAAGGTGGTGCTGAAGCTGTGCCTGCTCCATGATGCAGTTGGCTCTGGTACTGTGGAAGGACGGAACTGCAGCTCTGTATTTTGTATTTTGTAGGTGGCTGGAGAGAGGCAAGGAGAGACAGGGCTGGCAGGAAAGAAGACCATTGAAACCATCAAAGCGGTAAGGTGGTGTTGCTCTGCCAGCGTGGCTTTGTGCCTTACCAGTCTCTCAAGGGGGGCTGTCACGGGGTCACAGCATCAGTTTGAAGAGTAACCTGTGCTGTCACATAAGGGCAGATTGCCTCTGCCTGCAGGAGCACTCTGTCCTACTCTGTGGTCAGCAGGGAGGGTTTTGACTCTGGACAGTCAAACACCAGGAATTCTTTCCTCCTGAGAGGAGTGAGATGTGGGGTTCCTGTAGCTGCAGCTGCCTGTCACATGTGGGACAGACAAAGCTGCTCTTGCCCTGTGGGTTTTGCATCCCAAAGGAGCACGAGGCAGCTGGGATGTTCTCAAGGCATCAGGCCTCTCCCTGAAGGGCTGTGCAGTCCAGTGGGCATCTGTGGAAGGTGGAAATCTGTTGTGGTGCTGGAGGTGGGAGATTGTACTAGGAAGGTGTGGGGGTGGGTAATTCCGTGGCTGCAGATTTCAACAGTTTGGTGATTTTCAGAGGAAATCCTTAATATGAATAGTCAAAATGGCCTGACCCTGGCTTGTGCCTCAGAGGGGCACTGCTTGCTGGGGGTGGTGGTCAAAGCAACAACTGAAGTTGCAGCAGAGAGCACCCAGGGCAGTGGGGGCATGTGGGTGGTGTGTGACATCTTCAGGACATGACCTGTGTGCTCAGGGTAGTGGTGCAGTCTGGAGTAGAGGCTATCAGGGGAGATGCCATGTGGTGCTCTGTGTCAGCATCTCTGCTTCCAACTTTGTTTGTCCAGCTGAGCCTTGTCCTGGCTTGTCTGGTGTCACTGATGTGCTCTTCTTGTGCTGCACAGGCTGAGAGGATCATGGAAGCTATCGAGCTGTACAGAGAAGAGATGGCAAAACTAAAGGAACACAGTGCTATATGCAAAGCTGCAGGAAAAGAGGTAAAAGACTGAGGAACTTAACAATCCCGAGGTGTGTTGGGTGTATCCTTCTAGCTCAGGTGGAAAGGCTCAGTGTGCAGATAAAGTCAGGACAGCTGGAAACAGCTCAAATTTTGCTCAAATCTTTTGGAGAACTAAATGGCACCGTGCTCTGGGGCATAATTAGGGGTGTATTCTTCCCATTAGTATTTATGGTTAAAGTCATAGCAAGAGGTAAGTTTTGTCCCTGGAAGAGCATGCTGCTGCAAGTTCACCCTAAAGCCTCATCCTTGCCTTCATCTCAACATTCCCTGCTAAATAAGGGGCTGTGACAGAAGTGGGAAAAGTGACCAGAAGTGGAAGAAAATTCATCCATGTTTGAGTTAGTCATATGTCTGAGAATGAGATTGTCTGGTGGCTGCAAGTGAGGCCTTCAGCAACATTCTGGGGAGAGTGGAGGTGTGGGAATTTCAGGAAGACATTCAATAAAAGCTCTCTTCTACTGTGGGTAAAAGTTTGCTCTGAATATGCATTTATACACACACACACACACCCCTGCCTCATTCTAACCCATTCTGTGTCTGCAGGTTCCCTTTCCTGTCAATCCCATTCTCCGTGCCTATGGAAATATTACAGTAAGTGGAATGCCCAGGCCACAGGTTGTAGTCCATTCTCAGCTGCAGTGGGGCTGGTTGATTTGCTGGCTGAGCAGCTGGACTTGGTTCATGGTTTTTTTGCTTGTGCAAAGGAAATATAATTTGGGGTTTTCATGTTGGTGGGGTCTTTTTTGTTATTTTTTTATTTTTTAGTATAATGCATGTGTGTTACAGAAGTTTTACCCTGTCAGGGTTAAACAACCCTGGTAATAGCCATAACCCTATGATGTTCCTTATAATGAGCCAGAGGTTTACAGTATTCTCCAAGATATGGGAAAGCTAGTTCAAACCTTTCCTATGTTTATTTATGTGGTGTTGCTACTCCAGTTACTGATTCTGTTCCTATTCCTGCAGAGTTTACATTGAGAGAATTCTGAGTGGTTGTTCAATGCCCAGGTATTGCAGGCTATGGCTGGTGCCCTTATTCACTCATGTCATACTACTACACAACAGGTTTCACTAAATTCTGGGAATTTTTGGCATATTACAAAATACACAGACAAAGATGCATGGATTTCATTGATAAATAAAAATCCACTACTCTGAGTAGATTCGTTTTTGTTTTCCTGGTTTATTCCCATGTGCACTCCCAGACCGTGTTTTTTAAGCATCCTTAGGAACGTCCTTGTTTTTTCACTCACCCCTTTTCATGCAATCATACAGTGGTTTGGGTTGGATGGGACCTTAGAGATCATCTAGTTCCACCCCCTCTGCCCTGGGCAGGAACACCTCCCACTAGACCAGGTTGCTCGAAGCTGTGTGTCAGTGCCAGATGAAACAGCCTTTGTCTTCCTTCTAATTACCTGTAACCACCTTGCAAGAGCCCTTCTGTCCCTTCTTCCATGATTATAGGTCTATTATAAGTTGGATAGACTGAACAGAAGTGAATGAAATCCTATGACTTAGTAGCTAGAGATACTTTTCTTTCCCAGTTCCCAGCTCTGCTCTGCATCTGCCAAATGCTTTCAGCAGATAAACAGAACTAGCAGGAATTAAGTCTGGGAGATGAGTTTGTATAAGATTTTATGTATATAATTTGTTTTATCAGGCTTTTTGTCCAGTTTGTACAAGATTCACTGACATGAATTGAGATGATTTAGCTGATTGAATATAAATTAGGTTTTTCACAATATTCTTCACCAGTGTAGAATACCCTGCGAAGGCTGAGGGAGAACTTCTCAGAGTGGCAGCTGATTGAAGCTGAAGGGGTTTCCTTACATTCCATTTGATGTGTCTGTCTCACAAGATGTGATGGTGTGTTTTTAACTGTGTGAAATGGACCTTAGGGCATGGTGGTCCTGGAATGTTTCTTGTTAAGCAGGGCTGGTGTCTTTCCTCTGTTGCAGCCTTCTGCGTACGTGCTGGAAGTTTTCAAGAAGGTCAAGTCCAGGTGAGTCCCGAGAGCTTTATTGCTGAACAGATTTGTGACTGAGTGTTAGGTTTCTAGGCCCAGGACTGGCTGGAGTCCTCGGGCAGTCTCTCATGTGAGGTATGGGCAGTGCTGGAGAGTCTGGAGTCACTGTTCCTGGCAGCCTCTTTTGGAACACACATGGAATTGGGGAATGGGAAGTGTTCCTTCCACAAGGAGTTTGGGCTGAAGCTTGTGGATGTGGGTTGGCTGCTTGGAGATGCGCATGTACGTGGAGAGCAGTTTGGGGATGCTGAGGAGGGAAGGCTGTGTGCCTGCTCCCTGTACCACAGGATGCCTGGGCTGTGCAGATGCAGGGCATCTGGTGCAGATGTGGGCAGTCATGGACCAGCTGTGAGGAATGCTTAGCACAGCTCAGTACCAGCACCTACCTATGTGGATGTGTTTCCTGCTCATCTGTAGCAGTGCAGTGGCTGAGACTAATGCTTGTGTCCCTTTGCTTTTTCCCCTCAGTGAGCTGGAAGAGTCTCTCCTGGTTCTGCCTTTCTCCTATGTCCCTGACCTGCTCAGACTCTTCAATGAATATATTCAGCTGGGCTCAGATGTTGAGCTCCTGTGCCGAGCTCTCCTCTTCCTGCTCAAGTGAGTCCTTTATCTGCCCAGACAGTATCTGGGCTTTCTTATGTGTCTCTGGGCCTGAAACTCTTGGGAAGCACCCTTGAGAATAAACGTGTGGTCTCTGCAGGAGATGAGGAATCTCTGCCGCCCACAGTGTATGGGAATGAACTGATTGGATGCAGAGTGCTGACATACCCAGATGGGGTTGCTGGTCCTGGTGGCCCAAATCTCACTGGAATGAAAGGTCCCACATCAAGTCTGAAGTAGCACTGTTGGTGGCACAGAGTCACTGTAGAGCCTGTGTCCTCAGAGAGACCTTCCCCTTGAACCACTGTTAAACTTCAGAAAACAGCTTTTCCAGATAAATGTGTCCATGCCTGTCACAGTGCTGGTCTGGGTAAGACTAATTTAAAAAAAAAGTATGTCCAGAACGTGCAGAGGCTCAGGAGGGGGGCTTTGTGATGTTTCTAAGAACAATGCTGCAATACATCACTGCCTGCTTTGTTCCCAGGATACATTTTGGGCAGATCACAAGCAACCAGATGCTGGTGACAGTGATAGAAAATCTGAAGAAAACCACCATCTCCAGAGTCAGTGAGGCCCGGGTGAGTGTTGTACCCTCCCATGTTCCAGATCTAGAATAATGGGATGAGACAATGTGAGCATGAGTTGTCTGTGGTGTCCAGTGGGGAAGTTGGTTGGGGGTCTGAGCCCATTTAAACCATCCTCTTTTGCAGCTAGGCTGCCTTTTCCTTATGTTGCTCCTCATGTGAGAATACCCAGTGGTGGGCTTACACTTGTGCTCCCTGCCTCATTTGCACTTGGTTTTCTGATACATGTGTTTGGATCTTGGCTCCCTAGTTTCTAAATATGTAGGAGGTAAAGTAACTCCCTGCTTCTCTTGGGCTTTTCCATGGGCTGCTACCTCAATGCAGACTGCATTTTCCCACAGGAAGCTTCAGGTGCCTGCCAGCAACTTGTCTTTCAGAAAATACAGTGCATTATAGCTGCTCTTAAGAGAGGACTGTGGAGAACTGAGTGCAGGACTGACTATTCTGCTGCTCAGATGAAGTTTACATTTAAACTAATGTTGCTTTCTTTAAATCTGTGGATTGTCTTGTTTTCATCATCTCTTAGTAGAGGGTGGCCAGTGCAGGACCCTCTGCCCTCTAACAAGCATGGGATGTGCCTCACAGTGTGGTGCTGGTTTGTCTCTGCAGGATGTGCTAGGATTCAACATGGCAGGGCTCCAGTTCCTGAAGAGGGAGATTGAGGCCAAGGACGAGGTCACGTTTTTTGCTGATGCTACTGAACGTTTTGAGGAGAAGAAGAGAAAAAGGAAGAAGAAAGAGAAGATGGTTCTTGCAGTGCTCTAGCATTTGCTGCCCAAGGCCCAGAGCACCTGGATGGACTCATGTAACTTCACTGCTGACCATGGAAGTGTTCTTGTGGCTGAACATCTGTGATGATGTCCAGTGGCTGGGATAAAGTCTGTCCCCTCCCTGTGTGGTATAACCCAGCATGTGAACCCAGCTCAGAATGGTTGTCTCTGAGATGGACTCTCAGTAGCCTGCTGCAGATAGATGCATTTGGACTCTTTCTGAGGTGGCTGTCAAAGGCTCTTCCCTCCAGTGGAATGCCTGTTAGAAATGGAGTTGATTTATCCTGAGATCAGTTCCTTCTGGCAGCATTGATTCAATGGAATCCAGCACATGAACTGCTGGTGAAACCGTGCCCTGTCCAGGGAAGGCAGCTGGCAAGATCTTTCACGGTTTTGGCACTGCTGGTGGCTTGTGGCTTCTGGAAAAAGCTCTGTGACTTCTGCTGAAGTGTGAGGACTCTATCTACAGCCACTCACTCTTCAGTGAGACAGGGAGAAACATGGCTGCAGTCTATTAAAGGCATATTTATATTTGCTTTATGAGACAATTTTGTTCATAGTGTTTCGTCCTGTTATTTCTTATGTAAATCTTCAGCTGCCTTGGCCTGTGTGTCAGTTTTCAAAGGATTTTTTACAGAGAATAAAATCAGTGGGAGCAAATGAAAGGGCTGCCATCCCAGATTGTGTTTTTCTGGAGAGCTGGCAGACCAAGCGTGAGAAGCCTGGATTGTTTGCCTTGTACTTGCTCCAGGTTTTAGAAATTGCACTGATTTGTTGCAATGTTGTACTTTTGTTGTATCAGATAAAATGATTTATTTTCACAGTGGGGGCAGTGGGCAAGAAAAAAGTGAACAAGTCTCTGCTGCTGTTGTTACTAATTTGTAGCACATGCTATAAATCCGGGGCTGCTTCCAGATACTTTGCTGACTGTTGGGCTCACGTGTCTGACTCAGATACTCAAAGCTGAATTTCTAACTTGAGTTTCATAAGGATTTTTAGTTGCATCCCAGTTGTGGCTGACTGCTGTCTTTGACTTAGGTTGTCTATTACTAGCAGTTATGCAAAAGGCCAACAGTTCAGTGGGTCAGTCTCTAGGCAGCACCTCAGGTGTAACAACCACACCTCTGCTGTTCGTAAGTAACTTTGTCAGGGGATGGTTGTTCACTTGCCTCTTCAGAGTCTGGGTACTTTACAGGAGCACACTGTGCTCCATTTCCAGGTAGGTCTCAGACTCTATAGAAATGGCAACCTTCATACAGCTCTGCCAGTTGTTTCCAGGTGCCCCGATAATTTTATATTTGTCCAGATATGGATGAAACTTGTGATCAAACAGCTGCACTCAAACATGTCTCTGTCCTGACTTTTGCTGTTCTATTTGATTTTATTCTGTTCTTTTCTTTTACTACTCCCAAAATAGACCCTCATAAGAGGGATTACAAGGAGGAAGAGGGGGCACTGTAGGATGATAGGTTTTGTTGGTAAAGTCAGTTGACATCTGTTATCCACATCAGCTCCTGCTGCTGATGAAACGGGCTGGCCCGCTGGAAAAACAGAAAGCGTTACAGATGGAGAGGTGGATTGTGACACCACAGTGCACCCTCAGCTGAGGTGACTGAGGAGAGAGATGCCAAAACCAGGTACCGAAGGGGGAAGGCTGGCTGTGCCTCTGTTTACCTTAATGACAGGGAGATAGGTGTTATGGATGCTGTGTAATGAGCTGCTGTTTGATGATCCCCTGGGAGCCCTGGGAGAAAAAACATGGCCACGGGCACATGAAGTCAGGGGCTGATGAGAAGGATGTAAATGGTGCTAATAGAAGAGTGGCATGGGATGCAGAGTCATCTTACAATGATGACAGGTATCCTCTGATCTAAGTTGGAAGATGTGGAATTCCTTCATTTTTCTCTCTGCTGTCACGGGTATTAGGGAAGAATGCTTGGAGAAAAGGTCTTCTAGGTGTTGGAAAGTTGTTCTCTCTCCCTAGCTGCTGACACAGGCTGCCCCGTTGAAATTTTCCCCTGGTTCTCAGATTTGTATCACTTGTGACTGGTCTGTACTAATGCAGTACTTGGGTGGCTACTGAGAGAGCCCAGCATGTGCTTTTAAATGGAAGAGGTCTGTCCTGTGCCAACAAGCCACTGATAGGAATTTTGATATCCTTGGGACATCAATTTGCCCTTCTTGGGTGAAACTCCCTGGATTTACAAACCTGAGCAGGAAAGCACTTGCAAGTACAGGGCAAGCTTAAATCCGTATTGTTAGAATATGTATCTCACCTAACAGTGTGGCTGGGAGGGTTCAGAACTGGCATTCATATTTCACACTGGTGAAAGCTACTATTAATGCCCAATTATGGGATTCTCAGTCACTGTGAAGTGTTGAGAGAATGAGTCATCTGCATGTATCAAGGAAAATTCCCCATCTCTCTCTCAGGATATCACATGTTGGAAAAAGGATAAAGCACAGGAAAGCACCTTGCTAGAAATGAGTTCATAAACTGGAAGCAGAGCTGCACTTGGATACACAAACGTGGTGGCTCAAAAAAGAGCCTGTGATCTTTCTTTTAGTCATTGCTGTGCAGGTGGGAACAAGGAGGGGGAAAAGACCATCTCGAAGTGGCTCAGTCTTCTACCATGAATAGAGATGAGCATTTGAAGGTGCTTGTGTGTGATTGTGAACAAGAGGGTGTAAGAATCCCTGTCTGTCGAGTGTAACGTGGTGTACTCAGCCCCCATCTGGTGTTTGCAGCTAATCAAAGGTAGGTGAACACACAAAGTTAAACCTGTGATTGTGAAAGCAAACAGAAACTTAGGAAGTAGAAGACCAGAGCAGGTCAGCAGCTCCTGAAGAATCATAGTTGAATGCATTGAAACCTAGTGCATTCCCAGTACTTGAAAAAGATTTTAGGTGCCTCAGCACAGGTTATTAGAAACCTAATCCCTTTTAAAAACAAACTTATTCAGAACCATTCAGCACTGCTCTGTAGTAGGGCTGAAATACGCTAATATTTCCACTGTTTGCATTTCAGACAGCCACGTCAGGAGATTGTGCAACTTTTGGACCACCTTTCCCATTAATAAGGAAAAGGTAAAATATTTATTCTCATTTAATCTGATTTAATAAATGAAAAAAATACATTGGGATGTTTCCATAACTCAAATTTTGGACTCAAATCTAGGTATTTCAGTGTTGCTGATCCTCATGTTGATCTTCTAGGGCTCTAACCTGTAGTGGAAGAGGACAGAAAATTAACATGAATGGAAAGAAGAAAAAACAACAAGAAACCCTAGCTCTACCTTTGTGCAGTTGTTGAAGCAAACCCAGTAATTACATCCAGATTCTCTGCAAGTGTTGTGCAAGCACTGTGATTGCTATGGACTGGCTTCAGAAGATTTGGCCTTTTGCTGTTGGAAGGGAACAGCGTGAGACAGAGTTCTTACATGGGCTTCACATAGATTAAGGGTTTGCTTTTATTGCACAAATTGAATGGCATAAAAATCATAACCACACATTCAGGATGGACAGTCTGCTTAGGAATACTGAAGACTTTAATGGGCAGCTTCCTGTGTGATATTTAATTCTGAGTATGTTAAGAGAATCTTTTTGAAATGTTTTAAATATTAATGCAAAATAACTACAGAAATCGAAATGAGATAGGACTAAGTTTGGTCAGGTGATGCTTGATTAGTGATTCTTGCTTGTTGGTCTCTACTGGGAGGTGTTGCAAATTTCTGATCAAGTATAATATTGCAGGGAGCTTTCTAGGTCTCAGTGGAGACAATCATTGGCTCTGGTGATAACCACCTGGGAAAGGTGATAAGAACTTAGAAAGTTGTCACGCCTTTGCAGTGACTTGACTGCTTCTGTTCTGGATGGCTGAACAAGACTATTTAACCAGTTACAGGATTTAACCTAGAAGTGTCTGTGTTTCCCATTCTGGGAGACTAAACCAACCAATCTAGAGTTCCTTGACATGTCTAAGATGGATATGGTTTTGAGTCCAGGAGATTTTGAGGGGAGGAATGTTCAAGAAGGTACTATGTACAGTTGTTTGGGTAGCATGGGGTAGCTGTAGCCAGCTTCAGTAGGAATTATCAATCAGTTCACAAAAGGACACTGTCAGAAGAGAAGGGAGGTTTGGCTGTGGTGACAGCAGCTATGATTAGCTGGATTAGCCATGTGGGAGGAGAATACTGTGTAGTTGATTTTTTTCGCTTGGTGCTTGTCATGGAAGATGACCCTGATCAGAATTTCTCTTTGGACTGGGTGTGTCTCACTAAAATGTGAACTGACTGGGTGAGTATTTCTCTTCTGTTTCAACACAAAGTGAGAGAAGTTTGTTTAAACTACCTTCATGATGAACTGCAGGTTGTAAATCCCTATAGTGGAAGGCATTAAACTGGTTGTTTTTCTGGACTATAATTGTGTATTACTCTGGGGGTAAAATTCCACACTGGAAAAGGCAGGAAGGTATTTAATCAGGGAAAAAAAACTATACTTGATGTATACTGGGCAGTCCTAGAGCAGATGCAGCAGTCAGAGGTACACGGCTGTGAAGTTTTTGAGGACTGACTGATGTGGTTGCTTTTCTTTTTCTCCAGAGGAGAGGAAATGAGATACAGCTGGGATTTCTTTGCTGATTGGTTAGATAACATGGCAGGCTTACAGATGTTTAAGTTGAAAGAAAAAGATGATGTCAGTGTTACATATATGAATCAAACTGGGGATTGTGGAGCTGAGGAGAGACATCCATAGGGTTCCTGTTTATGAACTGTCACCATCGATTGTATTGTAGAGTGCCTGAGTTCATGGGGGTGAGGTGAACACCAGCCTAATGTTAAACATGTTGACTGGTGGTTTGTGAGAAATTCCCAGTAAGGCTTTCTTGTTGTCAGGGGAGACTTAACCATTCTAAGACACTCTTAGAAAGCGTCCAAAGGAGGGCTACGAAGATTAAAGGTTTGGAGGGGAAATCTTGTGAGGAGTTAGGTCACTTGGTCTGTTCAGCCTGGAGGAGACTGAGGGGAGACCTCATTGCAGTCTTCAACACCTTCACAAGGGGGAGAGGAGGGGCAGGCACTGATCTGTTCTGTGTGGTGACCAGTGACAGGACCCAAGGTAATGGCCTGAAGCTGTGTCAGGGAAGATAGGATAGGATATCAGGAAAAGGTTCTTCACCCAGAGGCTGGTGAGGAATGGAACAGGCTCCCCAGGGAAGGAGTCACAGCACCAAGCCTGACAGAATTCAAGAAATGTTTGGACAATGCTTTCAGACACATGGTGTGATTCTCAGGATGTCCTGTGCAGGGCCAGGAGTTGGACCTGATCCTTGTAAGTCCCTTCCAACTCAGAATATTTTACGATTCTTCATATAGACCGGTTCTGTGAGGCTACAGAAATGTGCTGTATGAAACCGTGTGTGCAGAGGGTTGTGTGTATTTGAACTTGTCACATTAAGGCTGCCCTATCTGTAAGAGTCCCGTCCCTTATTACACTTGCTGTCAGTGTCAGTGGGTCACCAGTAAGACGTGGTTTTAGAAGGTGAAAAGTGTTAAAGAGAGGCTGATTTATTAGGGCTTAACTGTAGCAAATCCAGCTGCCAGGAGGCTCAAGGACTTGTTTAATGTGGAGACAGTAAGTGAAGGATTTGGGACAGGACTGAGGACGCTCTGCTGTGAGTGCCTCTGCTAAGCTGAGCAGTTGTAATAATCTGCAGTTCTCTTGTAGTGAGTGCTTTGGTTAATGTCATCCAGCGTTTCCCTTCTCTTGTCACAGTTACCAAGTCAATGTGATAGAGACATCATTTGCATGAGGTTTGTTCATGATGCTGCTGATGAAGCGAAGAGGAGGTAAAACAACTGTACTTTAATTTACAGCTGGTGTCACTGCATCCAGTACTTACACTAACTACAAGGCTTTCGTGGGAGTGTAATCCGTAACTGTGCCTTGGGGCTTGTAGGAACTGCCTGGACTGCTGCTGCCATCCCGCCCTGGGGGTATCCTTCTGGGCGGCTCTCGTAAATGTCTGCGGTTAGCACAGGTGGAATATCGTGTTAAGGATCTAACCATTTTGGTGCATTTATTTAACTAAAATAATGTGTGCAGAGAGAGGAATGAATTCTGAAAATAAGGTTGCGAAACATCTTGACTCTGGACTGTTGCCCTCAGCTCAAATATTAAAGGAAAAGGTAAAACGTGTGGGGGAAGGGCACGTGTTTTGGAGGCTGGTCTGCAACTGTGTCTGAGGACTGGGTGAGTGGGAACAGAACAGCAGCTGGTTTTGCTGCTATGCCACCCATCCTGTCTAGCTCAGCTCTGCAATTATAGGCATGAAAGGTTTCTTTGGATCAATGCAAAGTAAATTTGGGAGTTTCAATGTCACATCCAGGGCATATAAAGGCTCAGTGGTGTTGCTGTTAGCTGTTACTCTGGTCAGGCTCAGAGTACCCTGAAGTTCTCCTTTCTTTGGTAAGGGTGGTCCTTACTCTGAATGAAGCTTTTGGCATGTTTGGATGTGGCTTGCCTTGCTATTTCTTTTACAGGTTTCCAGAGGACCCCCTCCCCCAGACTTCTAAGTGTAAATTTGATTGAACGTCAAAGAGAACTTCACCCTTCTAATCTTGCCCTTAAAAAATGAGCCTGTAATTTTAACTAAAAAAATAATTGTAGTTTCTGGAGCACAAGGGAAAGAGAAATAATAGCTATTGACTTTGCTGTTTTCTTTTACTGTACTGCTGTCTGCAGTTAAACAACTGAAAAGCCCACTGAACCCACACAGGCTCATTTCTGACAGCATTCATGTGCTTCTGTGCTTGCATCTTTGCTGCTGCAGGGATTGTCCCATTTGCCTGTTTAGTATCAGGATGATACATCATTTTGTTGCTCATGACGTTGCATCACCAGATACTACTATAGATTTGAAAACGTAATAAATTATTTTCATGAGGGGTGGTGGGAAAAAGTTCCTATTACTTTATTTTTAAAAGGCACATCTTTCTGAGTTGCCATTCTTCCTTTCCCCACTTTTCAAACCACATTATTCTGATGTAAAATGCTTTTGGCATCAGAATCTTAAATTGTTCATTTGTTGTGCTTTTGAAAACACTCATTTTTGTATTTCTGAAAAGGACAGTAAAGCTTGCTACTGCAACAGCCTGCAGTGGAAACGGTGCTTGAGGCTCCCAACGGGAATATGATCCCCAGGGTCAGTGCTACAAGGTGTGTGTGAGAAATAAGACAATAAAGGATATTTGCTTTCACAGGCAGGAGAAGAGTTTCAGTTTCTGTTACTATTTCAATATCATGGGAAACTTCTTCAAGGCCGCCAGTGTCTTTCCCTCCAATTATCATGGCCAAAATCTCTATCTCCAGTTCAACCTGCAAGCCTGCTGCCACCTAGGAGAGACAGAGGATGACTCACAGGTAAGGTCCAAGTTTCATACGTGGTCCCCTCCAGCAGTCCTTGGAGCTGGTGGCTCTTCAGTGTTGGATGCAATTAAAGACTCACTGCCCAGCACACGGGATTGCACTTGCCAGTTACCCAGTACCTGTCTCACTTGAAAGGTCTGTACAAAACGTTGTCTCTTCACTTGGCAGTTTGAAAGAAAACTGCCAGGTGTTGGCATTTTCCCCCCTTAAATTTCCTTTTGGGTTCCAGAGGGAAAAGGGGAATTGGGACAGCTGGGAGAGAACCCAGATGAGAGGTGGTTGATGTCCCAAGCCTGTCAGTGGTAGAGGCATTTGGAGAGTGTCCTTAATACCATGCTTTAACTTTTGGTCAGCCCTGAAGTGGTCAGGCAGTTGGACTAGAGGGCCATTGTAGGTCCCAATCAAATCAAATAGTCTGTTCTAAAAAGAACATAGAGGTAGGGAGATACAAAAGGGACAGATGTGTGGAGAAGAGAATGGAAATTATTCCAGCCATCTAGCTGGATTTCTGTAAGGCCTATGACACAGTCCCCCACACCATCCTTCTCTCTCAACTGGGACCTTTAAAGATCCCTTCCAACCCAGGCTATTCTATGATTTTAAGTACTGAGTTGTGGCTAAGGCTCTGGACTAGGAGGTTTGACTTGCATTCTGGCACTGCCTCCCTGCACAAGTCATTGCTTCTTGATTCCATACATTGGCAAGATACTGCCTGGTATTACATGGATGCTCTGGGGAGACTGGCCAGCACTATAGTGAATAATCAGAGAAAACATGCAGGTGAAAAGAGAGACTGAACAAAAGTGGAAAGCATGAAAGCTTCCTACTTAATGGGTTAATGTGCTATGGTGCTTTGCTAGATAAAAGACTTAAGGTGGAGAACAGTTGGAAGCAGGAGAAGAAAGGATTGAGGCAATAATTTACTAGGTTCAAATCCTGAAGGTATCAGGACAGGAAGTTAAGTCTAGGCATAAGACAGAGCAGATATAACAAATACCCTGAGCAGAAGGGAAAACTCAGAGATAGTGACAGAGTAATCCTGTTTGCTTTGAAAAAGCTCTCTATAACCTTACTGCTTGACCTGCTGCTTTCCACTGAACTTAGTGTGTTTATCCCTCTGCATTCTGGCACAGGCTGAGACTCGAGTGCATGGCGTGCCTAGCTGAAGGTGGCAGAGGGATGGTGGAAGACAGCATCACTTCCAAATAACTTTAAACAAAACTGTGTACCCTGGAAGCTCTATTCCCAGACAGCTGGTGTCCCAGACAGGAGCCCTAGCTAGCCTGAGGGCCAGCTGACTCTAGAGAAAAACCCAGAAGCTCTCCTGTGTAACCTACAGGTCCTGGTGTGTACATCACTCTCAGTCCTGTGTATGGAGGTGGCTGCTTCACCCGAAACCTGTCAGAAAGAGAAGAGAATCAGTTTGCCAGAAACTGTTTCAGGCAGGAGAAGTCACGTGTAGGAAGCAGGCTACCTGTTCTTCCTCTGCTTTTGTAAATGGCAGCAGAATTTCTTAGCTCATCCCTTCCATCATAATTTACAACTTGGACTACAGCAGTATTCTGGGCTTCTCACCAAGCCTCAGGTTTCTAACAAAAAACCCCCAAAGGAGCAGATGATTGGGCCAAAGTAAGCCTTCAAAGAGCTTGTTAACACTGCCTGGTCCTTACAACAGAATGTGAAACATCAGCTTTTTCAACCTGCCCGTTCAAAGAAAGTTGAAGTATAAACAGCTTCTTGGCAGACACCTGTGTGTTACACACCCAAAAATCCATAACAATGTTTTTTAATGCCCTTTGATATGATTCTATTGCAGAAGGCATGATACTGGTATGAATTTTGTGCAAATAATCTTTAATTTAATGGTACCAACTAAAGCAGAAGTTTTGCTTCTTCATTTCTTACTGATTGTTTCACATCTTGAGATTCAGTCGTTTTGTGTCCTACTGTTCAGATTTTTAAGGATCATTAGATCAGATATGACCTTTACTTTTGCACTGCTCTGGAACTGATCCCGTGGATTTCATTCCTCCTGAAGAATGAAGTTTACCAGCATGCCCTTGCACCAGAAGCTGTTAAAGGAAAGGCAGCAGAAGAGGCATTCCTAGGATATGGCTCCATCTTATGGAAAGCTCTGGCAGACCTATAAAGTGGCTGTCAGAATTCCTGCACTTTCTCTGGAGTGGTGGCTGTTATGAGAAACTGTACTTGATTTCTGTCACGATCTATTTGGAGAGATAAAAACCAGTGTACTAAGAATTCAAACTAACCTCGAGAAGTTCACACCGACATTCTTCATGATTACAGTAGTTGCATAGGTGCAGCCTTCCTTTAGCACTCCAAATGTCACTCGGGGTGGGATGAGATGGAAGCCGGTAAGATCCTGTCTTGTTGCAAGAGAAGATATGCTGACCTTTCCTGCGACAGGATCTTCTATCTTTGCAAACAAAATACGAGACAAAGAGAAAGTTGGTGGCCCTTAAGTCAGGTACAGAGTTACTTAAGTCAGTTTCTTAACCTACATTTGACCTCTGTCCACTCACCCTGAAGAATTAGAAAAAGACATCCTGATTTGAGTAAAAACTGAAGCAGCATTTTGAATACTGTCTGAAAATTTATACTGGTTTGAGTTTTCAAACATATTAAGCCATTGAGGTGTCTCAGGGAAAACAGGGAAGCTCTGCTCTTTTGGAAACAGAGCTTTCATGTAGGTGTCTGATGCAGAATGAGATTGTCCTAGCAGTTGAGAGGAAAGGTACTTCTAGAATTGCCAGTAAACATACATAAATTGCAACAGCCATGTTTCAGTAAACAGATTCAAAATACCTTTCAGTATTGCTCCAGGGTGAAGATTTTATGGAAAAGAATTGACTCAGAGGATATGAATAGTGACAAGAAAGATATTATTTTTACCTTTTTATTTGGTATGGTGTTTGGTTTTTTCTCCTGAAGGTATGATGGTAATATTACTTTCTCTTTTCTTGTCTGTCCTGTAACATCCACCATCAGACTTGGAACTTTATGTTGAAAGGGTGTCTCTTCTGCTCTTGCAGCCTTGTTTAGGTCCGGAAGGGAAAGATTTCCTAAAAGCATGAAAAAGTGATAGGTGGATTTAAATTTGTATTGCAAATATTGTGCCAAAAATGATAAAAAGATATCAAGCTGCTCCAACTACATTCTGGAAGGCAGGTGTACCTGCTGTGCTGCTGGTACCATCATTTTGTTTGGAAGGATCCTGCAGCAGAAGGCCAGATGAAAGTGATGAATCACTTGTGGTATCAAGAAGTTCAGCTGCTTAAGGGAAAACAATGGAATACCAAGTCAAGTGTTTTTTATGATCATCATTTTCATAAACATGTGAAACAAAATCACAGTCTTTGGCACTTTAATTTAGACAGTCTTGGAAAGCTGTCTACATAATCATGAGAGGCTGGGAAAATTCTGCATGTGACATTTTGCTCTACTGGGTGACAGGGATCAAAAATGCCTATTGTGTGATTAGTCATTTCTTGTTCTCTGGCTAACTGAACTATAAGCCATAAAGGACTAAAAGACAATCCAACACAGGTCTTATGGTGGTTGAAAATGAGGAAATATGGGAATTAGTGGGGATGTGATAAAGCCTCATAGAGGACTGTTTTCCTGATATAAATCTTTGCTGTGTATGATTTTTAATCTCACGGTATGATTTTAGTAACTTGTCAGGGCTGCTTTTCACACAGAACTGAAGTATTCCTCTCAGTTTTGTAAAGCTCAAGCCTAAGATAATGATTCACTCTTTCACTGCTTCCCATCATGGAGTCACTGCTTTCCTCCTATATCCTCCAATCTATCCTTAGCCTGCATGTTTCCTACTCCATATTGCTTTTGCACCAGCTCCCTCTTACCACTGAGTTTCAGAATGAAATCTCCCATATTTTTCCTACAGTCATACTAGTTTTTTTCTAAACTTGGCCTCCTTGGTTCTTGCTCATCCACCCCTAACTATTATTTATACCATTTAAGTCTTTCTTGAGCATTTTTCCTCTATTCATCCCCCATTCATAGCCCAATTCTTCAGCTTAGCATCCAAAGCTGATGGTTCTTCCACATTCGGTGATGTCTGCAAGAGCTTATTCTTCCTGAAGAAGATACAAGCCCAATACCAGACAGTAGATTACCTCCACTGGGTTCTCTTATCATCTTTAGAGGGGAAGTCACACTTTCTTCTTTTCGAAGTGGGGGAAGTTCCTTAGACATTGCTTCCAAATCAGGATACTAGAGAGAAGTAAGAAAGAGGGCTTAGGTTTCCCAATTAAACACCTTGAAAAAACAACCAGCAGACACCCTCCTCCCCCTGCAAAAAAAGAAAGGAAAAAATATAGAAAGCAGTGCAAAGGAAACAAGTAAGCACAACCAAAGTGGTAACTATAACAAAGATATAAATAGTTACATCAGATTACAACCTACAGGTTGTACAACCTACAACCTCTAAGGGCTTTATGCACTTAGAGCATTTACCAGGTGAGATTACAATAGGAAAGCCCCCAAGATCACCTCTAAATTAGGAGTGTTAGTTTTACTTATTCCCTTTCTAATAAGCAGGGAGAGGGGTTTGAGGGGTAAGTAAAAAACCTGAGGTTGAGCTTTGCTCTGAATCAGACTCTCTCCGGAGTTTATGTAAGGAATTTTATATAGTTTGTACTCAGTGAACATACACCATCTTCAAGATAGGATTTCCTTTACAAGGGCATATAATTCCCAGTATTAATTCTGCCATGGCTGTGCTTTGTAATGGTTTGTTGAGATAAATAGAGGCTGAGATATAAACCCAAAACTGTCTTTGGGAGTATGGGAGACACTACCTGGCCTAACAAAACTCATCCAGTTTTCAGTTGCATTACCTTTTCTCGGAAAAAGTCCTTGCTGAATTCAGATTCAAAATATGGAGCAAATATTTTGTTTTTTATTGCCATAAACGTTGTCTTCTGTTCATCCAGTTCTCTCCTAAGAGTGTTTTGTACATTGTTGGTAAGGAAAAGAAAGAAAAAAAGCATTATGACTGAGTTCACCCTGTTTTCAGTATTCTGCATTAAGAAATGGAATTGGTAAAGGCAAGCAGCATTTTTCCCTGGTTCATCACATGGAGTAATATTCTTGTAATTGGCAATTTTCTTAGAAGAGGATTAAGAACTGACTGGTCCGATCAGAGTTCCCATGGACAGTGAGTTGCCTGCTATGAAGAGCTCCTCCTCAGAACATGCTCCATTTCTCTAAACCTCATGGAACATATCTGGGACTGCCACTGGTGTCTTTCCAACCTTCCAACAAACACTTCAAACTAAGAATTGGCATTCCAGATGCATTGCTAAAATTTTGAACACAAAACTCATCTGATTTCCTTATTTTATCACAGAAAGACTTGACAGCTTTGTGGATACAGAAGAAGCTGTTCAAACTTCTGAAGGTAAGGTCGACCAGAGTAAATATCAGTCATGTTTTCAGCTTGATTTAGCCCAGTTTTACACTACTGGAGTTTCACTGACTTGCAGGGTCTAATATCAGCTACGAAATGATCACTCTTAATTATACTGAGAGTTTTGAAACTGGTTTTAGAGTCAGAATTGCACATGATGCTTTTGGGTGCTCGCTGCTCAGACCTATATATTTAAAGTAATTTTTAAAATAGGATCCAAAACAGTGTGAAATGCTATATTAAAATGTGACTTTGAAAATCTAAAAGGCTTTTTAATCCCATGCAACTCAGAAAGTAATTAAGAAGCAATATAGAAAGCCTCATGTGGAGTGCTGTGTCCACTTCTGAGCTGTCTGATGCACAAAAGGGCCACAAAGATGATTAAGGGTTTGGGAGACCTTTCATGTGAGGAGAGGCAAAGAGAGCTAGGACAGTTTTGCCTAGAGAAGCTTTGAAGCACCACCATGTGAGGTGTGTCTGGGGTCCCATTTCAAAAAATCAGCTTTTATTTGTGGAATACCTGAATTTTAACCTAAAGCATCAGCATTTGAAAATATTAATATACAGTATTTTCCACACTAGTGGCAGAGCCAGAAATGAAACACAGGGCTTCTGACTTCAGCCTTGTTTTGCGTACAGTAAGTTAACAGTAATGCTGTTAGGTTTTGGGAAAATAAAAAAGAAAGAGACTCAAACCATTTATTTAGCATTTCTGTTTCAGAAAATACCCCATTATTTGCAGGCAAGCCACTGGACCATCACCCAAGACCTGGTGAAATCAATAACATTCTTTACAAAAGTAAATGAAGCTGGGACATAAAATAACTTGATCCTACTAATATTACCTGTTCTGTTCTAGTTTGCTTTGCCACTTGGACCTTAGTTTTACTCCTTCTGAACTGAATCATCAGGAAGAAAAAAAGAGAGAGCAGTGGAAATGAGAAAACTAGCAGTGTTCTATAAATACAACAATATTTACAAGATAACCCTGGAAAGAAAATGCTTTTTATGAGAGTATGTTATGTAAATGCCTCAGGTGACTCCTGACTTGGACTTGTATGGTTTGCACAAAATCCTTTGCTCATATCTGCATTTTTATTAGATAATTCAATCCAAGAAACGTCCAAAATCCTTTCCCAACAAACTTTGAAGTCTCTTTCAGATAAGGAAAGAGAGGCACAGAGGGACAAAATAATCATAGGACAAGTAAGACATTGCCATATGTATCTAGAGATCTAGGTCCCAGTCCTTAATGGCAGTCAGTAAAGCACATTGCCTTGCCTGTGTGCTTGGTTTCACCCTCTGTGTTATTTACATTTGCACCAGTCCTCGCTGCTGTGTCCTACCTTAGCCCCTGCTGCCGGTCCTCTCTTTGTGTAGTGCTTGTCTTCTCAGTGTGACTCTGGAACACTGCCTTTTCATACAGCTCACTCATATGGGCTGCAAGGTGAAGGGTATTACTGAAAGGGCGTGCTCTGCTAAGCACTGCTAGGTGTTACGAAGAAAAAACGTCAAAGGATCTATTTTCAATTCATCTTTCTGCCACTTCACGGAAACCTAACAGAGTCTTTATTACTGTGAGGGAAAAGGCAGAAAGAACTTCATACCAAAATCAAGATCAGAACTTTTACAGATAAGAAATTGAATTCAGTATTGAAAGGACAAGAAGCATATTAGGTTCGCACTCCTGATGCCTTAGGTTTTAGCTTTTATATTTTTCAAATCCTGTATTGCCTAGTGTGTAACTCTGAAGTTTCTTGTAGCCTGCTAGCTGCTGTTCTCTTATGCCAGACAGACACAACAAAGCCTCTCCGAGCTTGTTATCCAAAGACACTCAGACTGTCCTAGGCCCAAAAGGTGTAAACTAGGACCACGAGAGAGGTGGAGAAACTGAAGAAATTACATCATT
The DNA here is from genome assembly GCA_013399875.1 of Gymnorhina tibicen. Lineage (NCBI taxonomy): Eukaryota > Metazoa > Chordata > Aves > Passeriformes > Artamidae > Gymnorhina > Gymnorhina tibicen. The sequence continues at coordinate 379,863 of VXAZ01008956.1, read as the reverse complement.
AGCTGAAGTTTTAATTGGCGAATTTATGCTGATATGCAAATGAACCAAACCTATAAAAGTGTGAAGAGCTCATGACTTGTCGTCCATCTTGGGGTCCATTTTGGAAGTAGCCTCTGGCTCCCCAGGGTGTACCTTTGAAGGCCCTTCAAATAAATACCTACCTTTATTCCCTTACTCCTCTCTAGTTTCTGTTTCTAGGTAGCCACTCAAGGCATCACTCCCACCCTGTATTTCCTGACACATCTTTATGCTCTTTCAAGATACAAGTACCTGTGAATAGGAAAAGTTGCTGACATTCAGCCACTTTCTAACTGGGGTGCTCTGAGGTCTCTGTCTACAGCTGAGGAAAATAATGTGGGCTTTCAGGGACCCTTATTACATTCAACATGCTTAAGTTGTGCTTAATTGATGCTGTGAAGCAGCCATAATCAACATTCTCATAGAAGGAACTACTAGTTCAATATGTATAATGGAGAAATGCCAGTCTTTCCACGTTAAAGATTGTGACCAGCTCTGGGACTTTAATAAAGAGTAGCCCTGTCCTCTGACATATTTTGTGAAATGTGTTGTTTTCTTTATGCCTTGAAGCTAAATCGTGGGCCCAAAGAAATTTCCTTGGCTGAAAACAAATTTCTGTGGCAAAATTTAGGAGATGTGAGTATTTGAGAGGTACGATCCTATTACACGATGACAATACCTTTTAGTGTTTCAGGAATTAGAAAAGGTTAAACTTCAAAACATGGGGGTTTTTTTGGTCAGCTTTTTCACCATAAAATATGATTTTATTTTTCAACTTTTTCTATTTTTACCAATTTTAAAGAGACTTTCCCACTACCTTCTTCATTAGTAATGTTACATTAAAATTGCACCTCCATTTAAAAGGAAGCCGCTCAGCAAGTATTTGTTGCAGCAGTTTCTGTTTGCTTTCACAGCATGCTTTTTTTTAGCAGGTAGAAATACTCTTAACAAGGTAGGAAGGGCAGAAAAACAACACTTTGAAGACTAGCATTATTATGGGATAGAACGTTAAGGATTTTTCTATGGAAAATTACAGGTTTTTAAAAGAAACAGACATCTTAATTTTTATTTGTACATATTGAAAACATTCATCAATGTTAACAGGTATCTTATGAAAACTTCAAGAGATTCATGAGGGAAAGCTAATATATTGCTCCATCTTTTCCCTTAGGCAGGTGAATGTAACCAAAACACTTGATGGTTTGAGATTAGATTTTCAAGTGTAATAAATAACCAGGATTTACTAAGTTACTTTGAAAAACTTGTCTGAAAAGTTGTTACTTGTATAAAGGTAGCCAAGTATTGTCATAGTTCTTATAACTAAGAAACCTCATTACATGTGGAAATGCGAGTCAAAATGTCAAATACACATGCCTAAAACCAGGAATTATTTTTCAGAGGTGCTGGGTCATTGGTGCTAACAAGTTCTAATCACCCGTGAGAGTCACACAGAAGCATGTACATAGCACATAGATGAATTCACCTTTAAAAACAATATTACAATACTTTTAAACTTATGATATTTTAAATTTTAAAAATACAGGTATTCAATTTTTATTACCTCTCTCACTGAGATTTTCAGTTGACTTCTGCCAGTCAGGGACAGACTGCAATGAAGAAGGAATAACTGTGACTACATGAGAAATAAAATGCATAACAACAGCATCTTGTTCAAAGGATTTATATTGTAAACAAGTGCTATCTTGTTACCCCCATTCTTGTAGTCACCTTATCAGGTAGCTCAGCGTGTTAGAAGATGTAAGACGGGAAAAAAAGAAATGAAGTACAATTTCCCTGTTCTAAACAGGTATTTGTTTCCTTCTTGATGACCTACTTCAGGTAGCTTTGTATTTTATATGGTTACTTCTTATCAGATCAACTAAGCTAATTCCTAATCAAACTTAAATCCTTTTGCAACGAATTTGAACGAGATCTAAAATTCATGGTCACAACAAGTCAAACGGGAAATGTGTTTGGGAATTTGCAGGCTTTGTTACTGAGGAGCTCTCATGTGGCTGGCTTACAGTAAAGTGAATGAGGGATAAGAGACTCTAAACTAAACTGCTTCCTTTATTCTCATGCTGTCTCTGAAGCAGTTGACTGGAAACCATAGTTCCTGTGACCAGGCAGTCTGGGTTGTAACAGAGCTATTGGAGACTTGGGAGCAATGTGACACTGATTCCTGGATCACAGCAGGTGCACAGTGAGATTGCTGCTCAGAAAAGAGTTGTCCAGTGTGAAATCTGTAACTGGAAATGTGCTGAAGGTAGCCAGGACAATCAACAATAATTAGCCACTAGACAAGTTCACTGGAACTGAGCAGCATGTGAGATTCAGCACCTGGGTCTCATCAAAGTAAGTAAACGTCTGCCTAGAGGATAGAGGCAGAGTTACTGAGAGATCATTTCTTTGTCCCTTTTTCCAGAAAAGCTGTGACCCTCTTCTCCTATTTACCCACCTTTCCCATTACCTATTCCTCTCCTTTTTCTCTCCATGCTCTATTTATCCATGCAAATTTGCAGATTATATTTAAAAAAAAATGCTGCTAAGCAGTAATAACAATATTCCTCCAGACTGTTTTTGTATTATCCCAAAAGCAGGGTTTAAATTCCTACTATAGAGGTGGCTGTGGTTGAAATAAAAATCTCCCAGGTGCAATGACAACAGACTGGAAACATTTTCACCCTGATGTTGGGGGATATTAAAAAAAGTAAATTACTGGAAAGTAATTTGGTCTGTGTGTTTGGGAACATATCATTCAGGAGAGCCAAACTCTTGAAGTGTTTTGAGCATTACTTCCCCAAGTGGCAGCAGTGCCCAGCTGAACTCAGACCAGCTGAAGGCTGAGCATGGCTCTGCTTTACCATTAATCTACACCAGAACTGGCACTGTGCTACTGTGACATTTGCTGTTCTATTAATGGATAACGTGTTTCAAGGCTCACACTTCCAATGCAATGCAAGGGTTCTGTTGAAAGAAGAAGTTAAAAATTTTATTTTGCTCACTGTAATCAGTTTAAGGAGATTTGCAGCACTCTCCTTTTCCTCTTCTGTTCTTGGTTCTTTCACATTCATCTCTTCCAGCTCATTTTCCTGCTTTAGGATGTTGTCTATATATTCCTGGTGAAACAATGAAAAAGAACAAGAAAGATGCAGATGTTTTTTTTGCAGAGGTGGGCTTAAAATAGATATTTACAATGACATAATCATACCAACTGCTACAGAAAATAACATTTTTCTTTTCCCACATTTCTTTAAATCAGTTGGATGGAAAAAGGGTTCTAAACACACCACTCTGCCAGAAAGCTACCAGCAGTACAGAACTTTACTAACAGACAGGTTTGCAGAAACAATCTGTTTCCAGTGCCAGTTCTTTTTCACTTGTTTATATCTCTTTAATCTTACAGGAGATGGAGAAAGAAAGAATAGTATTTTCTTTAGATCTTGATTTTGCTCTGACAAAGTGATGTGTGGCTAAAGATTTAAGATACTTCATTCTGGAAAAAATTCATGAATTAAATATTGATTTATGAGCAATGAGGGTATTTTCATTGCACATTTATGCAATTATTACAACTGTTTTGTTAGTGCTAATAATTGCAGTTCTTCCTTCCCAATGTAACAAACAGCATTCATCTTTCTCTAAAAATCAATGACAGATCTGGTTGATGGAGAGACTTCCATTGCTATTTTGGTGTGGAACTTTTCTTATACTGTTGCCTTTGAAAGATCAATATCCAAATTAAAGAATAATTTTTATGTATTTATAGACTATAAAACTGATAACATTTCATTCTGATAGACTTGCATATCCCAAATATGTCTGGGCTGGACAGCTGTCAGTGTTTTTCTATTGCAAGCGTGTTTTCTTGGAAATGTAATGTGGGGGAGGAAAATAAAAAAAACCCTAACTGTCTACAATATGCTACCACCTTCACAAATTTCACATGCTGTTAACTTTCAACTTCAGTCTGCAATGCCATTATCGAAGTATGTTAAATGAATAAATTACAGAACACATATATTTTGTTATTTTCTAATTCTTAAGTAACAGTGAAGTTTTGGCTCTAAAATCTCTTCTAAGAGCATCTTCACAATGTGAATTAAATAAATGAATGTTTTACACCAACACTGAGAAGGGCAAAGCTGCTAACAAGATCAGCTGCAAAACTTCTGGACTCCATCTCAGAACACTGGCACAGGAGGTCTAGCTTGCACCTAGCTATGAACCAGTCACTAAGGAGGGATGGCCACAAACTTTGTCAGAAGGCTACACAGCTATTTCCTAGATGTGGATAGAGTAACAGAACTCAGACTTGAACCTGGAATGTGCTATATTGATTTATGAAAACAAATACATAAGCAAGACTAGACTGTGTCTCAGTGACCAAGTTAACTGTAGAATTATGGTGAGCTAGAAATTCTTGTTCAGCTTTATAGATTTAAATTTTTAAGACTTTTGGAAGGAAAACAAACCCTAAGCAAAATAAAAGTGAAGTAACAGATATCAATATTGACAGCAAGGAAATTATATTTTAGAGTACTGTCTGTGATGTATACTGGACTGGATCCCATGTATTTGCTCAGAAAACTAGGTTTCATAAGAGATAAATGAAACAATTGAGCTTTTTCAGAAAAACACTTATAGCACCTATGTATGAAATAATTGTTCTTTAAATGTAGTAGATTTCTTTTTCTCAGATATATACTGCACATTTATCATACCCAATTTGTCTGCTTGTCTGTTCTCTATTGCTTACTGAAAGAATGAATAGATGTGGTTGTACTACCTTGAGGGAAAGCTGCAGCTTTTCTCTTAGTTCACCACAGAGTGGCTTGTACTGGAATAGCTGACGGATTTGCAGTTTTTTGGGGCATTTTCGCAAAGGGACTGGCAAGATTGACTGTGCTGCTCCAATGCAGAGACCCTTCCAAGCACGCCTTTCAACTGAGGGACCTATGATCTCCCCCTGAACAGAGAGGAGCAAACAAAAAGAGCAAGAGGCTACTTACATTACCAAAAAATGGAGCTGTTGGCAACATGTCTCAGATGAAACGCATATGCTGTCCTTATAGAATCATAGACTTAGACAATAAAGCCAGTAGATTCCTGGGAACATCTTATCTATCCTAAAACATCTTCATCTGGTGAGATAAACTCCCCTTAAAATTGCTATATCCCCTCACTGAATGTAAAAGAAGCCCAAGGGGACCACACATTTCCCTGACATAGCCTACCCCTTGCTCTGTCTGCTTAATAAACTGAATTTAACATTCACATTGTTTAGAGCTTCATTTCCCCACAGAGACAAACATCTATTCCTTTAACATAAAAGACAGTTTTGAAACAATTATACCCCAGGAGAAGAAGATTCTTCCTCAGTCCATGACTGAAGATATGGAGGAACGATACTCTCTGGTTCTTTCTTCATTACCCAGGGGGATGTTTCAGCCATAGGACGGAGGATAGTAATACTTAAAATACCTGGTTCAAAGACACATTTTGCTAAGAATCAGTACAAATTAAAAAAATGATGGACAAGTGTCTCAGATCTACAGAAAAAGCCACTTACCTAACTACGAAAAATCTTATTACCAACAGATAAAACTCCATGTATCCATGGCTACAGATAATATCAGATCACTGAGTTAATTACGGAATAGTTGTACAAGTTCAGATTACTCAGGCCATTTTTAACAATAAACTGCTTATGCTACTTGCTTTGATTCTTTGTTAACAGCTTGGTTGTAGAGTGTGGGGAGTATCCCAAACAAGGAAGAGCAGAGCACTGACCCATGTTTACTGAATACTGATCTCAGAATTAGTACAACATACTCAGAACATGCGTAATTCTTCACTGTATTTTATACTTCATAATCTGATTGCTGGATGGATTCCATTAGAGATGATTTATTTGTATTGTTTGCATAAATTTCAATGTTCTTCAAAATATTTTTTCCAGCTCAAAATTACTTAATCTGCTATTAGATACCCCACAGGTGACCTTCAAAATGGATATCACCACTGAGGTACTTTGTCACGATAATACAAAACTGTGAAGCCTTGTTGTCAAGGCAAATAGAGCCAGTACTGTGAAAGGTGGAGCAGGAAGTCTGGAAAATCAGATATACTACTATGATGACTGCTGGCTGGAAGTAAGTTTTCTTGACTGGGATTTTCACTGGGTATGTATGCTCTCCATCTTTCTGATCTTTTCACCTTCTGCATCTTTCTGGCTCCCTCCATGTCGCTTCTTTTTTTTCTTTTTCCCATGGCAAAATTATTTCATTTGGTTTCTCCAACGGGAAACCAGTCATTTTTGTGAATTTTTGTGACTGTGCTACACCTTATAGGAGTAGTAAGTGGGAAAGCTGTTTTATGTCATATGCTTATGACATAAATCTATGAGAAACATGCCTTATTACTTTATGGCTTGAAGCAAACTTCCCTTATCATTCCCTCATACACAGGGGAACCATACTTTCCTGTCTTTAAAAAAGATTTTTTTGTTAGCATCTACCTGTTACGCCACAGTGTATTTTATAGAAACACAGCATCTCCAACTAACTTTACAATGACAAACAACCATTCCAGGACATAACTTCTTGCATTGCTACTACAAAGTGGTTGGTACCATGTACTACTGGCTATTCCAGTCATGTTTTTTCAGCTTCTTAATATGTATCCTTTCCAACAGACAGGCTAAGCGTCAACATCGGGGCATCACTGTCTTCATTGCTATATCATTAATGGAGACTGCGATATGTTCAATTTTTTTATGATACACACAGAGAATATATCCATTTGGTAATCACTTTTATTTGTGTGACTGAAAGTGGATAAAGATATGCTATTTGTTTGTTCACTTATCCCTTAACAGTGTCCTTCAGTTAATTCTCTGCTTCCCAGTTTTCACCCAAACTCGTTTCTTTCACTGCCAGAAGTGTGAATGCTTGTTTACATGGGTAAAAATATTTCCTGTCCAAATAACCGTTTTGATACTTTGCAATTCTTTCTATTAGCAGTCTGTCAGAAAAGAAAAGTTTTCTACCTGTCTGTTCTTGTACAGGATCCTGCAAGACTGCAGTGGCAGGATCACTAGAGGCCTCAGCCATATACTTGTGTACATCCTTTCTCCGCAGGAGCTCTGTTCCAGAACCATCCTCAGAGATGATGAAAAACCTGCACAGCCAAACACACACATGGGGCTATATCAAGAAAGCAGAACTCCAGCATGATGGCATCAAATGGGCAAATACAGAGCACTGAACAAAGGGATCACAAATCTATAAACCCTGTACAAATACTGTGTAGTGAAGGAAAGAAAGTGTTAACCTATGAATGCAGTGCAGTTTACCTGGGGGCATGCTCGTCATAAGTGATAGGTTTGTTAACTTCATCTACTGCTGAAGTTCTGTCCTCCTTGCCATCAGAGCCAATGCTGGCAATGCACACATCTGTGCTGCCATCAGCCATGACCTATAGTAGAAATTATGTGACATTACTTGAGTTAAAAGGTACTTTTGAAACAGTAACTTGCTGGTGAACTTTAATATGACCTAGCCTAGTGAAAAAGACAGGAAAACCGTAGTTCATGTTGAGCAACCTGAAACTCACAGGAAAAAGAAATAGAGGAAAACTGAAAAGACAATGAAAAACCCAAAACATTTATATAAAGACATGCTGTATCATAAATACTAATATCATATGCTGATATTTAATAAATACCCAAGGACTGTTACACAAAAATACTCACTCACTGGCCAAGCCATACTCAAGACAGACATTGATGTACACCTACTGAGTGAATTTCTACAGTATTTTCCTTCTTGAAAATACTATGTGCTTATTAACTAATGTGACATTAACATATTCAAACAAGATAACTAACAATGACCTAAAAAAGAATAATAATGCCTTTTTCAAGATACAATTTAAAGAAGAGTGACTGAAAGGACAGTCCATGAACTGAATCTGACACACCCAGTTTTTAATCTTCACTTGCAGAGCTGATTTTTTGCTACAGTACAAGTCATGCTAATTAAGGGATCTTTACAGGTGAGCTAAACTGCACACCATGTGTTCTGTTTCAGTCTCTCTAAAAAGGGATAAATATTAAATAAAAGGGATATCCATCACTTAGTCAAGAAGGTATCAGAGACCTGATGTGGGCTACTTTAAATATTACAAGGTTACAATTTGACTTTGAGAGAAGTTTATAAGATAAAATTAGAATGCAGAAATGTGTCTTCTTCAGTGTATTTTACCTTGAAAATATTTCCTTCAGGATCCATCATCTCACAAATAGTGCTGGAAGTGTGTTTCATAATGTATCTCCCTGCTTTTTTCTTTTCTTCCTTGCTGAGGAAATCATAAACTTCATGGGCATAAATTGCTGAGCAATCTTCATCAATGAAAAGAAAGCCTCCCTTGCGGGGTAAAACCTATGACAGCAAAAAGGGAAGAGATTCACTCCTCAAAGGTGAAAACTTTAAAGGTACCCATGAAAATGAAGAACAGATACAAATCAAGAGGACAGCTTTCACACATTTAATACTGAATCATCTCGTTTAGAGGAATCAAAGGGAGAGAAAGAAGGAAGATGAGGTCCAAGAGGCAGGCTGATCTTAGTCTCTGTAATATTTAACTTCAGGAAATTTAAGACCGTGATTTAAATATACTGTACATTTGTGAGTAAATATCTAAACATTGGCAGAGTATAAAAGAGATGGAATAAAAGGATTTGTGAAGACTATAGAGAAGGGAGGTAATCAAGGTGAGAGCTGCTAATGGCAGGGAACTTGGAACAAAAAGATAAAATGTCACTGTCACAAACTAAAAATAATTCCCACCTGATACGTTCCCTGTGGCTTTGCTCGAATAGATGTCCCATCTCCAAAGAGAGTACAACAGGTACCATCCTCACAATTCGTTATAACAGTAGCAAACTCAGGATTCTCTACTCGCGTACCTTTGACCTTCTTTGTGATGGCTTCTGAGGGTTCATCTAGGAATTTATGCAGAACAATGAGACAGGAGAACATGAATCATGGAAACGTCTTAGGATTCAGTTTGCTTTTCCTCTCATAGTGCCAGATCTTTATCTCCTCAGTGCAAGACCTTCATAAACTTCATAGCGTCCTTTATCACTTTTTTTATGTTATGTAAACAATACACAACCTTTGAAGTTCTGGACTGCAAATTCAATGTAGGAAAACCCAAAAGCAGAAAAATTTCTATAACCATCTGTAGCTGGCCAGGAAAGTACTCTCTGGTACTAACCATAATGATCTGGATATTTTTAATATACAAGTTGGATCACTGAAATTCTTTGTGCCTGTAACACAAGCTCTAAAGTGTGAAGAAATTCCTATTCAGCAGCATAAATCTTGGAAAACAAATCTAACAGATACGTTAATCTGGTTATTGCCTTTCCACTGAAGAGACAGATCAGTTCAAGGGTCTTTTGACTTTTAAAATCCCACAGGGGATGTTCCTGAACATTTCCTGCTAACGCAATAATAGTCTTTTCCTACACTGTTTGAACAGTCCAGACACCCACACAGTAAATGTCCCCTTCATTTTAATTAAGGAGGACAGGACTTGTCTAGCAAATGAAGCAGGCATACAGAATACAACACCAGCCGGAAGAAACACAGATGAACTTTAGCCCCACTTATTTCAGGCAAATATAAGTTTCACTTTTCTTGGCATGACATTTTCCACAGCCATATTCAGATATTCAGTATCTCCAAGGCTGGTGAGTCCATGGCTTCACTGGGGAATATAAGCATGCCTTGGTCCTTACGTACCTCTTCAGTTAAAACTCAAAGCAGCTTGCTTGTTATTGTTAGGGCAGGTGGAGAGAGGGCAATGAACATACTAAAACTCTGGCACTGTGGTCTCATGGTGAAGGAGGACCATATAAGTATGAAAGAAGGAAATTTAATTACTTGCAACAATATAATTTTTGCACCGCATGTATTGCTGAAAGAAAGCAGACAAACTAAGCCTAGACTGCACCAGTGGATCTGTTATCTAGGCTCCTGGTATAAGCCATCTTTAGTATATATTTTGACAACTTTCTGCTTCACAAGATGTATCAAGTGCAAAAAAATAAGTGCTCCTCTTTTGATGTTACCTGTTTCCACACTACCCTGTGGTACAGAACGGTCTTCACATATTTCAAAAAGAGTTGTGATCCTGGTACCATCAGCATGCTCTACTACTCTTCTACCACTCGGCTTCTCAACAATTATCACCTCATCTTCTCGTACAGTCATAATCTGAAAGAATGAAGGAATACTTATTTATATTGGCGCTGTGATACTTGTGACAGCAACAACGACAATATAAGGCATCAGGAGTGAAGCTCTGAAGAAGCTTGACTGCCACATCTTCATCTACTTCAGAGACAGAGGAATCACATTTTCTTCAAAATCTAAAGCTACTGCATTTTTAACAGCGCAATAACACAACCTGTAGGATGTTTTCAAAGAAAAAATCCTACAATTTATGTGATGGTAGCCCTGTCTCTTAGCTTACAGACAGTGCTGGAGTAACACAAAAGCAGTAATACCGTTCCATCAGATGGGTCTGTGACCCGATACATGAAGACTGGCTTCAGATCCATTCTTGTTGCACCCTCAGTGCCCACTTGAATGCCTAAAGGAGTTGTTGTTATCCAAGTTCCTGCCTTAGATTGCTTAGAATTGGCCTTTTCAAACTCCTCATCCTTGGGTGAGTGTGATAAAATGTTCTTGTCTCTGCGTTTTCCTGCAGAAACAAAAATTTCTGTATCAGACTTGATATTCTCTACGGCAAAAGACAAAACCAGTGAAGTGCAGAGTTCATGAACATTGCTTTTGACAGAGTTGCAAGAAGAACTATTTAACAGGCTAGAAGAAAATTGCAACTCCTGTTACTCAAAGGCATGCTCCTGAACTAACCTTATCTAACGTGCTTCCTTACAGAAGAAGTAAATAGCATGCTAATGCTGTCAATCCTATGGTGCATCAGAAGAAAAGGATGAAGATCTCATTATGAAAGGGAACTGGAGAGATGTTATTAAGAATCTCTTACAGAGAACTCTTGTCTCCCATATTCAGGAAAAACAACTTAGACTAAGCGTATGCAAAAGTCAAGAGCACAGTCCAGAGAGCAGGCTAAAAGACTTACAGAAAATATCTAGCAAAAACCCCAAAATCTCAAAACCAAAAAGAGATGAATCTCTTCAATAGAAATTTGTCAAGAATAAGCAGAGGAGAGGAAAGGTGAGGAAGGTGAAAAACTGATCACAAATGAAAGACAAGGAATAAAGGACATCCACTGGTCACAGATATTGAGAACTCATATTAGAAAATGGTTTGTCAGAGTTGTTCTCAAACATCTTTCCAGTTATCTTAAGGAATACCCTAAAGGGCTGGACTTGACTCAAAAGGTCTCCTTTTGAGACCCCTTTCTCTTCAGCAGCCATTTTTATTTACATACTTCCAATAAATTGTAAATTTATATGACAGGTCATAATTATTCTGTGTACTAAGTAATACTGACAGTGATCTTGGACTACACTCTGAGGTATGAAGTAAACATTTATTTGGTTCTTTCTCAGTCAAACAAAATACAGTAAGAATGGCTATATTACGACCAACCACAAGTCCATACAACCAAATGGTAATGACCAATAGTAGGTGCCTTAGAATACATACAGTGAGAAAGAAAAATGTATCCTCTGTGAGAGAAGCATTTCTTAATACAAAGACTAAAAACTGTGTAAGACAAAAGTAAGGATTTAACACTACTGTAATTACAAGGATTTCTTTTAAAAGACTTTGTGTTCAATCATGCTGATACCAAAGAAGTTCTTACACAACTTTTTACTTATTAGAGTCCTACCATGTTAGAAGAAAAAGAAATTTGGAGTAGGAGAGAAATTATTTGCTATGAAGGTAACATAGCAGTGTGCAGCAGCTGAGTACAGATAAAACTGCATTTTCATACTGTCAGAGTTTTCAGACTAAAGAAACATGCCCTTTATTAAGTATCATCAGCCCTACTAACTTTATATCTGTCCAAAACACAAAAAACATTACCTTTGTGAGTGCTGGTCTCAGATAAAACCTCTGATTCTGGTAAGGATTGTGTGTCACCTGGACTTGTAGGTGGTGGTAGGACAGGACCAGAATCAGGACTCCTACTCACTGTGCCATCAGCAAACAGAATCTACAGAAATCAAGGACATACTAGAGGTTAAAATCAATTCAAACACCACTAGAAAGTCTTAAAAGAATGTGTCACAAATGAGATAGTCAGTAGAATACTGTGGGTGATGGAGAGAAAAATGTAAAACTCTCAGAATGAACACAAGAAATAAAGAAGCTATCTTAAAGAGAATTAATAGAACAGACTATTTCAGTTGGAAGGGATTTACACTGATCACCTGGTCCACCTGCCTGATCACTTTAGGGCTGACCAAATTAAAGCATCTTGTCAAGGGCATTGTCCAAATGCCTCTTAAATACTGACAGCCTTGGGGCATCAACCACCTTGCTAGCAAGCCTGTTCCAGTGTCAGACCACCCTCTTGGTAAAGAAATGCTTCCTAATGTCCCGTCTGAACCTCCCTTGGTGCCCCTTTGAGCCATTCCCATGTGTCCTATCAATGGATCCCAAGCAGAAGGGATCAGCATCTCCCTCTCCACTTCTCCTGTCAGGGAGCAAGGAGGTTGACCCTCAGCTTCTGTCTCTCCAAAGCAGACAAGCACAGAGTCCTCAGCCCCTCCTCCCAGGACACACCTTCCAGCCCTTCCACCAGCTTTGTTGCCCTCCTCTGCACACATTCAAGGACCTTCACATCCCTCTTACATTGCAGGGCCCAGAAGGGCTCCCAGCACTCCGAGTGAGGCCGCACCAACGCTGAGCACAGCGGGATGATCCCCCCTTCTGGCTGGCTGTGCTGCCGTGTTTGATGCCCCCCAGGACACGGCTTTTGCCCTCTGGGCTGCCCGGGCACACCCTGCTGACTCTCACTGAGCTGCTGCCCACCAGCACCCCCAGGGCCCTCCCTGCAGGGCGCTCTCCAGACACTCCCAGTTTATACTTGTGCCTGGCATTACTCTGTCCCATGTGTAGGATCCAACAGTTGGTTTTGTTAAATTTCATCCCATTAGTCATTGCCAGAAGGAGAGCTATTTGCTGCAGTTCACGGATGTAATTAATGGGGACTCTAATAAAAAGGCATTATAAAAGTAAACAGTAAAGATTATTCTTTGACTAAATGGCCATAGTTAATGACTTTTTTTTGTAGCAGTGATAATGCATCTGTATTGACATATTGATCCGTACTGAGGTATTCCACATGCCTAGGACTGTTAATTTTTTAACCATTATGATAGTTTAAGATGTCTTGGTTATTTATCTAATTATAGCTGGCTTCTGAGATCCGTTACACTCAACTCTTGACATGCATGTTTTCTAGGTGTCAGATAAACTCTAGAATTACTCCAACCATCCCCAAATTAATTTATAAATACAGTATAGTGTAGAAAAGAAATGGACAACATAGAGAAACAACTCTTGAAATTGTTACTGTAAGGAATTAAATATTTCTTCTTTTTTGAATGCTTATCATATGCAATACATTTCTGATGATTCATAGGCATTAAGTTAATATTAAGAAAGATGCACTCATAATCTGTTTAAACAAAAACTGCTGTAAAATCACGCTAGGCTTAAAAGATCAACGTTTTTATATCAGGAAACAGTATGTTGAGAATATATAGACATACAGCAGCTAGTTTCCCTGCATATTTCTGAAATGGATATATTTCTCAAGAATCCTGGCTAAATGGTTTAACATCTAGTGTAATGAATAAATGTAAAGACCTTACACTTGGTGTTGCAGTCTACTTAGACAGGAAAAAGAAATTCAGGAAATGAGGAATTATTTTGACAGTTTCTGAGTCAAATTAGATTCCTCTTTTCATCTGTTTGCTAACCACACATAGAGTCTTGGAGTTTAAAAGAAAAAAGTTGCTTGCAGATTGATTACAGTATTTGCAAAGACAGCCTATAGCACCTAAGCCGTACCAGAATTCTAGGCAACCTAAATATGAGTAAACAAAGCAGGTACTTAGGAATATAAAGCTTTTTTCCTGAAAATTTAGGATATGTAAAGGTGTCTGCAGGACTGAAGAACAGGTCTTTCTGAATCCCATATGACTGTTTAAACTGAAAAAAATATATGGATGCTTTCATATTGCCAAAAATACCCAAAGTTGAACTAATCCACACTTCAGATGCTTAAGTTTAGGAATTTAGTCATTCTCTGAACCATATTCAGCTATTTCTTAATCACAAAGTTGCCTAAAATCTTCACAGGCCTAAAATTTTCATGCTTAACTCTCCCTGAGTTCTGACTCTGAATAAAGCCAAGAGCATTTTAGTCTTGACATGGCTGCATAATTCGGTATTACTTAACTCCTTCATCTACGCACTGGACTCTTCTGTATCTCAGTAGACAAAATAAGCTTAAGGGTAATCAGCTTCCATCACAATGAATTGTACTAAATTGTACTGCTTGCAATGAATTCTACTAAATATACCTGGGTAGATCCATCCATCAGGTACTTTATGACAGTTCCTTGACTAGTGATGACTCTTGACACCTCTTGTTCTCTTTGCCTCGCCGGAGGTGTATAAAGACGAGAGTTCTTTACCTTTTGGGGATAACTCTGTCTAACCAGAATTTTCAGAGGAGGCTGCTCAGCCAGTTTGCTTTTGGTGTCTTCGTGCTTTATTTCACCTTCTGTAACCTGGTGTTCCTCCTCTCCACCTTCCATAACCTCTTCCTCCTCTCCTTCATCTGCTTTGGCCTCACTTTCCTCTTTCTCCACTTCTTTCTCTGCTTCAGTGCTAGTCGCTTCACCTTTCAAATCTGAAAACAAACTTTGAATTACTTAATACTGCGTAGCACACATTCGAACAGTGTTACACACCAAGCATCATGGTGTCGACAGAAGATATGCAACTTTAGGTGAGTAAGACTAACCCTCCTTGGCTGAATCTGTAATCCACAGAGTAAGGGACAGACTCTGATTTCAGAGAAAAATTCAAAACAGTCACCTACTGAGAAACTCTGCATCCTCTTGTGAAGGTGGCTATCTTCCCAAATGAAAACAAGAGAAATTTGAAGATGGATTTATTATGGATGCCGAACTTTTGGAAGACTAACATCAGGTGAGAGGAATTCCCTAACTGCCCATACAGGTGAAAAAAACCCCAAGTTTCACCAGGTTTGAATTTGTATAGAAACCCCAGTTATATATTCTGTCTGCTTGAAAAAGTAAGTTTTTTAGATTAAACAATGGTAGGGTTTTGAGTATGCTTATGGGTATAATGATGGTAATTGTATTGAGAGACTCCATGTATTTGTTCTGTTCACCTCAACTATTCAGCATTTCAACTTATGCTTCTTGCCAAACTATGTATGTTTGAGAACACTCTGCATGTTCTTTACTTCATACCAGATTAATCAGAACACAATTGTTGGGCTGTACAGATTTGCTGTACATAGGTATTAAATGAGGTCTGTACATGGCTGCTTTTAAAACTAACTAGATGACAACAAAATTCACATTTGTAATCGAGTTCTCTGGCGAAATGAGCTCACTATAAGATATATCTTTTGATGCTTTAATCATTCTTGGCACTCTTCCCTGAATCTTTCAAAATACTAACATTTTGTCTTGTGCACTTAAGCACATACACTTCCAAAGGAAGTGCAGATACAGGTAACTATCTTCCTGTTATCACTCAAGATTCCTTGATATATATGTATTTATTTATTGAATATGCTTGTTTTTCTTTAGTGTTCTAATCTGCATGCATATTCAAATGATTATCCAACGTGACTCCCAAGGGCTTTTTAGGGTTGCTACTTGCTTGCCCTCAATCTTTTATGTTCAACCAACTTGTGATTCTAGATTTTATATTTGTTTGAATAAAACCACATTACTCATGTTGCAAATACTATTAAATGGACATTATGACAACCTTAGCATTCTGACATGAAAAATCAATTACATATAAACCCATCAACAAAGAAATAATTTTCTTCTGTAATCTTAGCTTCTCTTAAATTCCTTACTTTGCAGTGTCTCAGAAAACTAACCTCTAAACCTTTCACCAAGGAAAGTTAATAAAAGTCCATTGGGATAGGAGACATTCAAACTTGGAAAAGCAGGAGCATCTGACATCTCTGGTGTTTGGGAAACTGGTTCTTCCATTTCCGTCTACAGAATGAAACATGAATTAGTTTTAATCCATATTTTAAAATAAAAAGGAAAAATTAGACTACAGATTTCAGTTTTAACAATACATTTGTTTTTCAAAAAAGTGCTGCCTACCACTCATATTTAACATTTTCAGAGTTTATGGATTCTGAAATGGAAACATTAGTTATTTTCCTTGATTATGCTATCTTCTTTCATTCACCTTGAAGAGCAATCCCTCCTAACTTTATTAATTTTGCTGAGTCACTATGCTATCTTGTGCACAGTATCAAGATGAGAAGACAATGGATATTGTGAGGCATAACAGAGTGAAATAATTATTGAAGCTGCCTATCAGTTATTTTACCTATCATTAAAAGAGCACAAAAGATCAGTAGAGCAGTACTTCCAATCTGCTGCAAATACAGCACTGACTCAGGAACCGGATAGGAAAGAATGTTTGGCAGTCAAAATGTGTACTCCTCTTTGCACTGCTCTGCAGTGGAAACTCTTCTGATGACTAGAAAAAATGAGATTGACCTAAGGAATGTCTGAAGGCCCTGGAACATTTTTTAAAACATACAAAAATATACTCTTACATGTCATTCCCTCAAAGACATATGTAACAATGGACTACACTATGCCACTAGTCATAAGATGAAAACAGTTTTGGGTTGCAGACTTATGTAACAGAGAGAACTTGTCCTGGTATTATCCCATACTCTTGCTTTTTAGGGATAAAAATATAGGGGGCAAATGGCAGATATTTTGCCACCTGTTTTTCAGCATAAAAGATGCTGTATATTTTACAGTTAATTTACATAATATTACTGGTAATTAAGGCTACTCTCAATACCGTAAGATCATAGTCACAGGATCATGAGGTAGAAGTCAGAACAGTGCAGAAGTAACCCTCAGTTGTCATCTACTTCTGCCTGTCTAACGGTAAAAAGAATAATCAAGTATAACTATATTAGCGAAAAATTCTAATTCTAACCTATTCTAAAAATTTCCAGGGCTGAAGGTTTCCTGGTAAACTATTCCAGTGCTTTACCTTGATTAACCTTACTGACATTCTCCCATTGATTGACCTGAATCACTACTGCAGAAAATTAGTTTACTTTTGATTTTTTCTGCTGATGATAAGGGGTCACATAAGAGATGATGGTGTTCTTTAAGGTCTTTCCAGAGGGCTATTCTGTCTCTCAACTCAAGACCAAACAAACCCAAACCAATTATTTTAAATCTTCCCCACTGGTTAAGTTTTCTAGACCTGTAATCTTTCTTCATGCATTCCTTAAAACTTTCAGTGTGGCCCATATTTTTCTTGTAGTGCAGTATCCATAACTGGACACAGTACTCCAACTGAGACTCTACCAGCCCTAAATGGAAAATAACTTCACATATTTAGCAGGCTTTACTCCTCTGTATTCACATCTCTGTGGTCTTTGCCCTTCTCACAGGAAGATGGCATTGTTGACTTATGTATAGCTTGTGATCCATGACAACTCTCAGACCTTTCTCTACAGAACTGTCGCTGACACAACTGTTACCCATTCTACAGATATATACTGTTTATTTACATGTAATTTGTAGAACCTACCACTTATTCTTACTGAACTGCATCCTGTTTTACAGACCGTGTCCATGTGAATTTGTCAAGTCCAATTTGGATTCTAATTCTGTTCTCCGAAATACTTGCTGACTCACACAGACAGGTGCTGTATGCGCTAATATGGATACTCTCTATCTAAAGTAATTCTAAACCAAAAAGTTAAAAGCCTTTTAATTTAGAAGTTATCCTGACAGATCTTTAATTATAGGGCTATTTTTCTATAGGGTTTGTTTGTGCCACACAGTTGCTGTATGTTATGCTGAGTGCTAGTTGGCAAATCCCTACACCACTTTCCATGCTGAAATTAGGTAAGGAGCACTTTTTGTGGATATGCAGAGAATCTGTGTTGCAACAACAGCCACAGAGTTGCTTCAACCATTAGGTATTAAAAACTATTTCAGAACAAAAATTCAGGGTCTGATTTCCAAAGATTAATTCTTTCTTTCCAAAGACCTGTACTGTGATAGAAGTACTTCAGCTAAAGGCAAAAGTAACTTCCTCAAATTGCTGGTCCTGGTCCCTGGCTTATGATCACCTGGAAAGACCAAATATCAGAGCAAGATTTTGCAAAACTGTCTTCACTAATTTTCTGGTTGGTTAGACTTTTGAATATGAGTTTTGGGAAGCAGAAAAATATTCTACTTGGTTAAACTAAAAGTTTAGTAGTTCTTGTAACTGAGATATTAGTAATCATAGAATGGCTTAGGTTGGAAGGGACCTTAAAGATTGTCAGGTTCCAGCCCTCTTCCATGGGCAGGGACAGTTTCCACTAGACCAGAGTGCTCAAAGCCCCATCCAATCTGGCTTTAACACTTCCAAGGACGGGGCATCTACAGCTTCTCTGGGCATCTCTTCCAGTGTCTCAATCGCCTTCACAGTAAAGAATTTTTTCCTAATATTTAATCTAAATCTTTCAGTTTAAAGTCATTCCCCCTTGTCCTGTCACTACATGCTCTGGTAAAAAGTCCCTCTCCAGCTCTCTTGTAGGCCCATTTAGGTACTGGAAGATGCTCTAAGGTATTCCCGGAGCGTTCTCTTCTCCAGGCTGAACAATCCCAACTGTTTCAGTTTGTCTTTGCAGGAGAGGTGCTTCAGCCCTCTGAACACCTGCAGTGTAACAGCTGTAACTGTAAAGCCAAAACTGACAAAAGCATGTGGGCCATGGCAGACACACTGCTTTACATCATGGAATCATAAAGACTAAGTTCATTAAGCTGCCAATACGTACACCTGAGAACAACTGAAAGAGTAAAACACATCCTTAAGAGCACCACAAATTGTTAGGAATGTGTAAAGGCACAGCTCAAAGCCCTCTGAGAAGAATATATGATTCTTTTACAGTAGTTCATGCATCTGAAGTTTTGTTTGTTTCTTTGGATTGGATAATGTCTCAACTTTTCTTCTTCTTGCTTTACCAGGTCATCAGGTGATGAAGAGGCTGATTTGCCACGGTTTTCTTTGGCAGAAGGCAGAGCTTTTCCTGATCTTTTTCTGTCAGACTTATATTTTTTTCCCAGAGCGGGAGTAATAGGAGCAACTGTTGTTGGAATTATGGTCGGAAGATGAACAGAAGGGATGCTCAGAATTCTTGCCAACACAGGACCTGTTTCATCATCTAAGAAAGGGAAAAGCAATATTTTTAATGTAATTAAGTTTAATAAATGTAGATGGCCACATTTTATTTTTTAAAAAGATTTTGTACACTAAATTTTGCCTTAGAAATAATAACCTCAGTGGGGGAGTTTATTATTTCAGATAGAGGGACTGAATGTATAAGAGTATTTAGAAAATCTTTCTGTAGACTGACAGCTTATTAACCTAAAAGACATCTTGAAACAATTGCTTCCCACAAGTTGTCACTTGGTCGTCACCTCAAAAATTAAAAAATATGATTTTAAAATTCTCTTTTACCTCCAGAATACTTAGAAGTGGAGATACTCTGAATGTAGTATCTAGTAAATGATCACTGTGTTATGCTGTATCATGGGCTGATCCAGCATAGAGTGACTCTAGTAACTTTGTACTACATAGGTCTATTTTCCTATAATTATTCAGGAAGATTCTAATGATCTAGACTTGATAAGACTCTTGCAATTCTTAAAGCCGAGCATTAGGACAGCCTGCTAGGCATGTCAACAGGAAGTAGTCATGCTGTCTTTCAAAACAATTTCTTGAAAATATAAGCAATACAAACTTAGATTTTCTGTAATTGTTTTAACACACTGACACTTCTGTTTCATAGAAATTTCACCTATGCCTTTATTTTTGTTGCCCCCAAAAATGAGCACATGGTGTCTGAGGGTAACAATGAAAAAGAGTGGATTGTAAAGACTGAGATAAAGCGTCTTTAGAAATCTTGAGAGAGATGTAAAATTCCGTCTGTTAAGGACTGTCTATTAAGGAAGGTTTCCCTCCTTTTATACACACATTCATATGTCTAGGACTTAGAATTGTACTCTCAGAAATTTTTCAAGACACAAAGAACAAGTGCAGAGGTTCTATAGTAGCCAGAATCAAAAGCAGGTGCTCAAGCAGTCCCACATTCATAAAGAGGCGAGGAGATTATTTCTAACATAAACGTAAGGTGATCTGAAGTTAACTTTTGATAATGCTGAAGGAAACAAAGAATAATTCAAAAATTGAAGAAATATTACATTTCCCCAGAAATAAAAAAAGTTGCATAAAGCTGAAAAACAATTTGAGGCCTTTTGTCACCTTAGCTTCACTAAAAGGAACATGAACTAGATAGAGAGTGAAAAACAGTAAGAAAAATGAGAATTAGAGAGTTTTCAGAAAACTATTTCAGTACTGCAGGGGAAAAGGGTAACTTGCACACAATTTAACTGATCAGCGGAGAGAAACTACAGATTCCATGGTATACCATTCTCTATTAGGGATGGATGGCATATGAGAATCACCTAAGAGAGTATTTCTGGTCAGAATTATTCGGAGCACTTATGATACAAAGACCCACGGGAATTTGGCATAAGCAAATGATCACAGAAAAACTGCAAGCAATCAAAGAATGCCAGTTAGCAGTGCTCTAAAGCTCAACATGGAAAGGATTATTCTAATATAGAATAGGATGATTATGGTGAATGTGAAAAAGCCTAAACATCACAGCTGATATGTAGGTGTTTAATTAGACATGTCTCTCTTTTATGCCAAAATCCCAGTTTTTGCAGTCCACTATTGTGAATGCTCTTTTGGCCCAAGTCTAAAAAGTCTTTTTTTTTTAGTAATTAATTTTTAAAATATATTTGAACAATTAAAACTGAGTGTAGAGTTCAATGGTTTACCACAGTCCACACAAAGATGCATTCAATTAAATGTTTTCATATTTTAAGAGCTGAAAAATGCTGGAATTATTTTCTGATCAGAGAAGGGTTTCACTTTTATCCATAAGATGGTTTCAGTGGCCTTTCAAATGTAATGGAAACAAAAAGCTCTTGGTAAAAGCAGACGCTGTTTTCACTGTGGTTTTCTGAAGCAATTGCTTCCAGTTGGTGAATGTGTTTATTGAAAGGCTGAGAGAAATCCCTCATTATGTCTGCACAACTGTAACCTTAAGTCCAACTCCTAAAGTAAAATGAAAGTTCCATAATCACCTATATAAGTTTACAAAAATATTATTTCTTGGAAAACCAAGAAGACTCCTCAGAAAATCACATTTTCTTTGGCTCAAATTAATTGGCTGATTTTGCTGGGCTACTTAATAACAATACTTGCACTGCTCTGTTTTCACAGTAAGCAGAAAAGCTAGGAGACCTCCCTCCATTTTGAAAATTGAATCATAGAATATTCTTGACAATGTAATCTCATTTTGAGCCTTGCTGAAAATTCCCTACCATGTAGTAACAGCTGCTGAGAAAGGCAGAATTGCATGCAACAAATTATTGGGTTAAGGAGTGTATGAAGGAAAAAAAAAGGAAAAAAAAATTCCCCACATGGTTCTCAAATATCCTCTTCTATTTGCTTACTTTACCTGCTGCCTCCCCTGTAGGTCCATAACAGCTCAGGGACAGCTGGATTCCATTTTCCAAGGTGGCTGAAAAAGATCCAAACTTGCTCACAGCTTCCTTTTGATTTTTCAATTCTCCTTAAAAAAAAAAAAATTTAAAGATTGCAACACATACCAGAACCACCTGACCTGTAAACCAATGGCTGGTGTGAAAAGTGGAACCTCAGTGAGGATGACTAACCTAAATAGACTAAATAGGGCAGGGAAACCAACATTCCATTCATAGGGTGCTATATAATAGTCAGTTTTGTGCAATATACCTGTGGGTTTTTATCCAGAAATAGCATTCTAATTAGCTAGGTGTGTAAAAACAGGTTTAATAGCAACAACTAGTGAAAAGTCTTATTGAATTTAAGCAGCAAAAGAACCTAGTTCTGGAGTTGTGGATCCTCATTTCTTGGCTGGCAAGAATGTTAAACTGCCCATTTCTATTGCATGTGGCCTATGCACTAATAAAAATCACTATCTCTCACATGTTGTCACAGGGACAGGAGCTGGACTTCGATTATCCCTGAGGGTCCCTTCCAGCTCAGGATATTCTATGATTCTATGTGTGTACTTGGAGGCGAAAGTAAAAGAAAGGACAAAAAGTTGAGAAATTAGATCCAAAGACAAGTCTGGGATTTGTAAAATTGGATCAGGAGTCAAACTCACAAAAGGTGCAAATCAAGGTGCCATGTGATGAGTACATCACAGTGAAAACCACATGAACGAGGCAAGATACACCTCCCAGACACTTGCCTCTGCTCCAACTGCCACTGCCTTAAAGAAATGTTCTGCTGGTAAGAGGAAAACTTGGCATTTCCCATATGGGGAACAGCTTCTTAAAACTGTGAGGAGTAGCAGAGAAGACTACAAAAGAAGGTTAAGGCAGGCTTGGCCATCTCCCAGTCTCATCAACATGGGACACATCCTGTCTGCTCCTATTTCTTGTCTGTCATTGCAATGCTTATTGCTGAATACCACCCCCAGGATGCTGTTTTGGAATTTTGACTGCTTTACAAGTTTACCATTGTACCATCCAGCCACTATCAACTATCAGAATGGATTGATTCTTGTCTTCCCTACTGCCTTTCTATAAAGTGTTCTTGTTTACATGGCAGGAAAGGCTCTCACTTGTGTCCAGTGAATACAACTTGTCTCAGATAATTGCACACTGGTGATTGCCAGTACTGTCTGGCAGACCCCAGAATGACACAGGTCAGCTTTCAGAAGTGCAGACAAAAAAAAATCTCATCTGTGGAAGGGATGCAAATTTTCTGTTCAGACAACCTACAATTACATTGCTGGTGGCTGCTGAAGCCAAGGGGAGAAGCAAGAGCAGGATGCTTTCTAACACTGATGAAGATTAAAAGAGCTGATATGTCTAAGTTATCTTTTTTTACTCCTCAAATTGGTGACAGCAATTCCATAATGCTTTTGGCAAACATATACACAAATTTTTAGAAAATAGCTTCCTTCTTGGAAATGGTCTCACCTGGGTTCAGAAAGGGTCTGGATTCAATGCTTTCTGAGTGTTAACAATATGTCAACCAACAGTAGAAGTTGCTGGACTGGAGAAAGATCTGTTTTCACAGCAAAGGTCTTGAGGAGGTACTAATGCTGTGGTCATCTGACCCACAAAAGGAGGTCCACTTCAAAAGGGGAAATCTTCCCTTTCAAGGGCAGATATTTACTTTGGTCACAATGGACAGTTTTCATCTTCTTAGGCTTTCTCAGGCCACTAAGATCTGAATGAGTCCTCCACAAAAGAAGAAAATTATTTTCTTAAAGAATGGTAACTCTTCATTGATTTCCTTGCTTTGGAAAAGAGATGGGTTTGCACATGTCGACCTGTGCTGTGCTTCTACATCTTGCTAAGATCTCTCTATACAGTGCTTAAGTCAGCCAACTGGATTTTTACTTTATGGAACACTGACTTTTCTTACTCTCTGCCATTAGTAACAAATTAGTTTCTGTTAGTTGATAAGTTTTGCATCCAATTATTAAATATGTTAAACTATTAATTCTTTATATCAGTGACATCAATCCACTGACCTGATCTAATTTGCTGTTCTTCATTAATTTCTTGCTCTTCAGCTTCTTTAAAGTTTTTCTTGGGGTCTGTGATATGAATGAAGAAATTGTGGTTGTCTTTTATTACTTTCACCTTTATCAAAGTTGGACCTGTAAAGCAAGGGAATACTATTATTGCTCCCACAAAGCTTCAGAATTTATCTGTGCCCAAATAAACCCTGCACCCGCAACTTTAAAGTACTCAGAAAAAGAAAATTGCTCGTAACTCGACTGAGTCATGTAGTAGAAGACCAAGACAACAAAACTAAGGTTATCTGAGTTTAGACTAAGTACTCAAAACCTTTGTGATAATTAGATCTGAGAGGCTGCAGAAGAATCTGTTGCTTAGATATATTGATTGCATTTGACTGGAAAAATAATTTGAACATTCTTGAAATATCATGCATCAGTTGCCATTGAACAAATAAATACGAACTGATTTTTCTGCATTTCTAGTTTACTGGTACTTCATTTATCTATCAAGTGTTAACATATTACAGGTAAATGTAAAGATTAGTAGTGATAGAGGCTAGTGGAATGCCATTAACTGAATTTTTACTGCTGAGACATGAAGAAGCATTTATGGATTAAGAAACTATCCCATCAATTAGTACTGAGTCAAAGCAAAGCATAAAGAAATAAAGAATCACTTTTTACAAACTCTATCTTCTCTACTTGAATCTGTCCTCCGTCGGATGGGAAAAGGTATTGATTGGTTCCTGATACTTGAATGACATTCTCCCCTGTATTGTAGCCATAAAACTGGAAAAAACAAGTTTTTAATTATCTGTAAATCAGAAAGGCAGAACTCATAAAAGAGGCAAATGAAGGACAGATCATCAGGATCACACGGTACTGCTCAACATCTTTTGCTTAGATATTTAACTAATGTAATGAAAACAGCAAATATCTAGCATGCTATTTTCACATCCAAATAATTTCTCAGTTATTAACTGAAGTAACTTGTTACATGTGGAAACCATCATGGAAACTGAAGAGTAGCAAGTAGACTGGTGAGTTAACATGTGAGAGAAAGAAAAGTTCTGGTCAAATACAAAGAGACAATTTACAATGCCATGGGATCACATAAAGGGCAGGTAAAGATTCAGCTTTCTACCCTTTAGGTTTTGGAATTCAGATACTGTAAATCTAATTAGATTGCTATGCCTTCCAAAGTGCCACAAGATGGCAAAAATTACATGAGTGTACTCAAATAAGTTCAGACTGAAATGTCATCTATTTTTGAGTCTGAAGTCTGTACTTTAACAAATTTAGACTAAATTATATTGATTGCATGCAAGTTTTGGATGCAAGACAAATTCTGCAAATATAAGGTGGTGCAAACTGCTGAAAAACTGTTTGAACAAAACTAGTGCAGAGCTCCCTCTGTTAGTGCAACAGGCAGAAAAAGGGGAACAGCTGTCTCCACTGAACTGTCTAGACATGAGTTCCTGGGATTGCTAGGGACATGAAGCACAATTACAGTTTAGATTTCACGTGCCTTAATCTTCAAGAGTGAGCTGAGCTCTATGTTTCCCGTTGCGCACATGCCAATGGAGTTACTATCTGAAATATGGGAAAAAGCCATATTTCAGATTAGGGCACTTCAAGAACATGAATTTTGAAAGAGGAACTGTAAGATTTCCAGTGTGGACAGTCAAAACTTCAACTAAGTCTAGCAGTCCCCTAGTATGGAAGATGGGACATCTTATGTTCCCTTTCCTATTCTCTCCCAAAAAAATCACAACATGATCAACTTATGTTTGTGTTCATGTCATATTACACTAAAAAATAAAATCATCTGGTGTAGGGTAATCTTGAACATCAAAAACTGCTTTTCAAAACTTTTAGAAAAGGATCTTCTGCTAAAACAACAGAGATAACACGACCCAGTTAGGCTTAATTTGCTCTGAACTCAAATTTCACAATAGATAATAGCTTTGCTGTAATCTTGACTCTGTATATAGTTAGCACTTTTCTAACATGGCGTAATAATACAACTCCTTACCTTATAAACTTTCTCAGAACATGGTTCTGGAATACTATGATCCTCCTCAAGTTCAGGAGCTTTTGCTGGCTCATTTTGAGAATTATCTTCGGAAGATTTTTTGTTGGACACTTTATTTTCTTTACCTTTTATCTCTTGTCCTTTCTTTTGACTTTTCAAATATTCTTCCCTTTCTTTTTTTTCTTCCTCTTGTTTTCTTTCTTCCTCTCGTAATCGGTCCTGCTCCATCTTCCAAGCCTACATTCAATATAGGAAATTAAACAGATTGTGTTTATCTTTGTACTACAAGATATTTCATATGCGCATGTTGAAAAGAGTAGAAGCAAAGAAAACCAAAGGAATCAAAGTTCTCAGCTAAGACATGTTTCCAAATGTGCCTAAGTCTTAAAATATTATGCACCAAATTTTGGATGAAATTACTGGTTCATTCAATCTACAACAGCAGCCATTGTTGACCACAGGAGATGAATCAGGTGATTATTCATATCTTACACCATCAGTCACAGGAGAATGATTTTGTTGTATACTTTTCCACAATGTTTACCACCAAACCACAGTGCATCACTGGTATTAGTTTATTCCCCAAATGCAACTGTGAGATAAAACAATTTTATTTTTTTACGGAAAGAGGAATGAGGTATCAGTGCCAAACTTATCAGCCTGCATCAGGAAGACATTTGAGATTTCCTGGAGTATTTAGGGTTTTGTAGTGCTCTATAGTCTAAACATACCAAAGTAGAAGCATTTCTGGGGGAGAAACGGCAAGCATTGAGAGCTACAAGTCAGGTGTTAGCCTCGCTTGAGCTGTGACAGTTAACACCATTTCCTATCTACACTCCATATCAAGACTTGAATTGCACAGCATTACACACTGTGAGAAAGATGAGACATACTATGTCTGTGAGGAGCCAAAAAAAAGCAGGTGAGTACAACATCAATAAAGCTAGATTTGTGCCTATTAATGGATAGTGCCAGTGCTAAGACCTAAACAACTGTGTGCTTAATTCCTACCTCAGCCAGAAGCTTACTGTGTAAACCTGGGCAAGTCAATTAATCTGTAGTGAATGGTCATGGACTAAATCTATAAAATGGGATTCTCTGACATCAGGGAACTCTGAGGTACCATATTTACATTCCCTAAATTCAAAGAGCTGTAGACAATGAAAGTAGAGTTGGGTAAACAAGTACTTCCATGAATCTGGATCTCATCTTTTCATACCTTTACAATCAGAAAACTTTAGTAAGTAGTAAGTTATTATTTATAAGTTTCATTTCCTAGTATTGCAACTATAAATTACTTTGGAATGCCTAACTCCAAATAGTCTTCCCTTAAGAAAACAACATAACATGACTCACAATCAATAAGGAATAAATGAAAGAAAATAACATATACAAAAAATAACAAAGAATAGAAAAAATAAGAGGATTCAGTCAAGCCTATGTAAGAACAAAGGCTTACCTTCCTAAGAAAGCAGTGCTAGTTAGTCTATTTCAGAAACATATATATTTTTGCCTCACCTTTAGAGAACCTTCTCTGATAATGGGATTTTCTTCATTATTGAATTGAGACTCTGTTACGTTCTCAGGTCCAGATGTGATGCCTTTGAAAATGGAAAGGGAGACTAAGCAAGGTTATAAATATAGGAAAATGGAATAATTTTTAAAAATGGGAAAAAAAACCATGTGCAAGTAAATAAATATGTATATTTAAAAATAGTAAAAGCATAACAGTACAATAAAGCAAACCCTAAATATTTTTAGAAATAAAACAGAAAGTCTGTTTAGGTTAGAAGAAACTTACCTGACAATGAATATTGCTTGATTCTCATAAATAGGGACCAAATACACTAAACAGTGTATCAACAGATGTAAAGACTGACTCTCTGCTTCTTGCTGTTGAAGGCTTTGCTCCAGCAATATGTTTGTTTGTTTGTTTTTTAACTGAGCCAGAACAAGCTCAATACCAGAGTCATAGGTATTGCAACCTTTCAGGATAAAAAGCCCAAATAAATGCTATCTGAACCTTCAAACCTTCACTAAAGAAACACTCACCATATCCCTTGTTTACTATTATGGCTTTATAGCATCTATGACTTAAGAAAAGAGTATCTTCTATGAGTGTAGTTTTATACTATGCTTGGATACCCCATATTTGCCTTCTAGAAAAGATAATTTAAAATACTCTATCAGAAACTTCTAGTTACATTAGTTTGTATGATAAAGTAGAAACTGCAGTGTCAGTGAAATTGAAAACACCTAAGGACACTGTTGCCCATCTACATGTTCCAGCTAGAGGTGATTATGTCCTTTCAGCAAGTGAACTACTCTATGAATCATATCTGTCATGAAGCACCACATGGGCAAGATTCAATCTAGCTCCTGTGACAACTAGATATGCACAAATTATGATTTAGTAGTCATAACTGTACTTTTAGTATCCAAACTATAATCAGAGGTGTTAACTGGATTGAGGAGGAGCGTTTCTATTTTTGTAAATGCTAACTGCTAGTCCTGGGAGGTTTCAAAGTGCATTCTCAAAAAAGGTAAAAAAGCAAAGGTTAAACATAAACAAATTATTGTTAACACCATTTAAATACACAAGTAGACAATTTTGACAAAAGTTCTTTTTTGTCTATAGGGGTTTTCAGATTCTGTTGCCTGCTGAACAGTTGCTATATGAATTGCTTACAATTTTCACTACCCAAAATGCTGCTTGTAATTCAAGTTTGCTCTGCAGTCTTGTCAATTCAAGTTTCCAGTTTTAGCCTCTAGCCCACAGCTTCTGACTTCCAGCTTTTACCCTGCCCTTTAAAAAGGAATTTTCCTGAATCATGCTACCAGCTTTAACTACTGCTCACCTCTTCATATGTTCAGTCATCTGAACAGATTCATATTTATACGTAATCCTTAATCTCATTAGATAAGCACAGCTACTGAAAATGTAAATTGATACTAAAGGTCTCAGTTTTCAGAACAGAGAAAGATGGGGAATACATAAATATATACATTTAACTAATTCCAAAACATATTTATGCCTAGGTAGATGTCAAAACAAGGTCATCCTATGAAATAAACACATGCAATTCTGCTCTGAACAAATCTGTGTCTCAGCACTCAGAGTGAAAAATTAATTTCCTAGAATACAATAAAAAGATACCCACTTCTGGCTTTCTTACTAAAGTCAGTTTTTTTGACAGGACAGGCAGACAGTCCAAGAGGACCCTCTGCCATGGCTTTTTCCAATTTAAAAGACTCTATTTCCTTACCCATCTTCTCTTTTTGGTATTTTTCTTCTTCCTCTTTCACCCAGTCTTCAATTGAGTTGGCCACCAGCTCAAGATAGCTCCTGAAAAGCAGAATATCCCTCTATTTAACGTAATACAGTTTTCACTAATATGATTTCAGGTCAAATGAGATCACTTGGCTTCTCTTCTGTTTCTTATACAAGTAATTTTCTATAATCTTTGACACAAGGCTTGTACTTGAGATGGTTTCTCTCAGTTTTTACAGGAACTGGTACTTTTGCCCTGCTGGTATTTGCTTAGTAAACGTTATACTTGGAATTTTGGTTATCCTTTCTGCAAAGAGACATAAGAAAGTCGTCTGCCAAAACCACCTGCTCCTAAAGAAAAATCCAGGAAATCAGAAAACTTTAGGACATTCAGTTTCAAAAAGGTTCAGACTCGTTCTCATCCTCACTGTTTTACCACTGAATAACTTATTTTCTTAGTTGCTCTTCATTGATGTTGATTTTTAGAATAGGCTTCATTTGTTTGTTCAGAAATGGAAGTGTTGTTGTATGTAAGGTCAAGCTCTTTATCCGTGTGGCAAGAAAGATTTTTGGGAATTGTCATCCAAATCCAGATTGGAGAATCAGTGTACCATAACCTGGCATAAATTAGGAATATTCAGAATTAACAATTAAGTTGAAGTGAGAACTGAATCACAAACTATCCAGAGTTTGCAGCTGGCATCTGCAGTTGCATTGTCTCGTGTTCCAAAGGTGTCTGAAACGACAGCTAAAGTAGCTCACTGTAAACAACGGCTTTCAAGAAAGGAGGAAGTCTGGGAATCTTATATGCAGTTGCCACTCAACCCCTCATTCCGACTTTTATCACAATTCTTTAAAGTAAAGTTCTTCGTGTGTGCAAAACTAAAAGGAGCTTTTGAAGAATGCATCAGATTCAGTTGCTGTGTCTTCATGATAGTTTGTATTTACAAGTTCAAGATGATTCAATTGTATTCAAAAGCTCTATACGAAGTAGAGGCTTTTGGGTAAGAACATGCAGACAATACAACCAATTCTTGACCTCATGACAGTTTTAAAGTTCTTATTGCAGCAGGATGTCCAAGAGAAGTAATATGTAGGCCACGTACACAGGCTGGAGTATACAGTTCATGTACAGCTTCAAGATACACAAGTCTCTCCCACCTTCTGCAACGTAGGTGGAGTCTGCTTTGGGAAACTTGCATGTTGATCATATACATACTCAGCAGGGAGAAGGTTATTCTGCTTGTATCTGAAGAAAAGTGTGCAAGCTATAAAAACCTATGGTGTTGAAAACAAAAGGCAAAACTAGTCTGGAACATAGAGTTGCCAGTACTGGAATAACTTGAAGATGAATATATGTTATAAATAATAAAGAGATTATTCCTGTGGAAAATATTTTAGGCCAATGAAACAGTCACTCAAAGTCTAAAATACACATTCTATTAATATGTATTCTGATGTCACTACTGCCAGTGTCTGACTCAGAAGCATTTCTCAGAAAGGATTACTTTTTTCCAGTAACTTGGGTAATGTGTTTACTATGAAACTGTAAACAAATGTCATTTGAGCAAAAGAATAGTTTTGATAATGTCCGAATTAATTTGGCTTCCTGATAGAGTGGCCACTTCTCCTTGTTTGAACCAGAGTTAAAATGTTTTATATATACAGTTGTCACTGCAGGTACATGTGTCCATGACTTTGGATTCTCTTACTCAGTAGCATCATTAGATTTCACATACAGCCTCGTGCTGCCTACCCTTTAAACAGTATAATTTCTGAATTTTTGGATGTTCTACATTAACTACAGGACCTGATATCCATAAAAAAGAAGGAAGGTAACTGGGATGTCCAGGAGCAAAAGCTGCTGCAAAGTCAGAAATTTAATTTCCTCTTTGCATGAGAATTTGCTGTAACAGGACTCACTGTAATCAAAATGCAATTATTCTGTGATTCTGTAACCAACTGATTAGCAGATAACAGAATTATATTCCAGACAGCAACTATGAAACAACCCTACAAAGATGGTTTGTGGTCTATAAGATGTCACAATAAAGAAGTAACAAGTGAACACAGATAGAGAACTCCTATCAGAGAGATGGTCAAGCACCACATCTGTTGTGCATTTGCAACTCTTCTGTGATGAAAATGTGATTCTTAAAGATATACCAAAAAATAGAATGATAGTAATTGAAATAAAATATTAATCAATAAATTGCTACTAAACTCATCAGGAGTCAGTTATTTCATACAAAGGTAAAACCAAGTAATACTACCTTTTTATTAATAAGTAGAGTTTGTGCCCATTTCTGGCAACCTAGCAGGATCTGGAAGCTAATTGCAGGCAACAGCTTGAAGCACTCCAGGTATTTAATGAGCGTCTTCCACAGAAATGTTATGTTGCTTGGAAACATACACTAGCAAATATTTATGATACTTTGTCTGGAAATCTGAAATGATCTTTAGCAATAAGGCTGAATAAGGTCTGAAAATGCGCTGATTATTTTGCAGAGTATAGGCAAGTATCAATGCCACATAACAGAACCAAAACAGGACCTACAGCTCTTCAAAAATTCTAAGCAGCATATAAAGCAGTGATGTTGAATATGTTTAGGAAACAAGAGGAAAGACAAAGCATCTTGTTAGCATTCATGCCATTTTCTTTAGGAACTCCTTGCTGCTTTGAAACAGAACCTGGTGAAATGTCACTGGACGAAGAAGGCGTGCCCCAAGCAGAAGCTGTCTTTAATGTCTAAGCCTTGTTTCCAGTGGATGTGGAAGAGTGAGAAGCAGAAAGCACACAGTTATTTCATCCTCAACTGAATTATAATGCATCTATCAGATAAAATGCTTCATTTCTCCTTTGGATGCAAAATTAGCAACTTTTTTTTTGCAGGTATCAAGAGCTTTTTCCATTTCTCAGTTGGTCTTGAACTATTTCAATGAATGCCCTTTCAAGGTGACCAGCCAATCTGTGGCTCTACAACCCCACAGATGAACAGTTGTTGTTTCAGGGAGAAATGCTTCCTGAGGAAGTCTGGTACCTCCCTTTGCTTCTACAGCACCAATATGCTGTTGGGATGAGGCGCTACTCAGCGTATGCAAACACCAGGTGACATGTTAGATGTACCGGGGTGTGTGACCTGCTCTCTGGTGTTTGTTCCAAAAGTGTCTCCCATGGGTCTCATGTCATATGTGTCAACCCTGCCCAGACAACTCAAATACACCAGGCAGCTAAACTGGCACCAACTGTTAATGGTTAAGAAACTTGTTTTAGGCATTTAAAGTTCAGTTTCACAAAGAAGTGTAAGAATGGCTGGCAGAGTAAAGAGCTCTGGGTACCAACAGATCCTGTGTAACAGACCTTGAGACCACTGACCCTCTGCTTGCATCTATCCGAATGCAAGACCCAGCTTTACTTGAACATACCATCCTTCACTTATCTTTTGGGCAAGATTTTAGTTGCTATATAAATGCAAAACCCTTGACCAGACATTTAGTGGATCTGCCCAACAAAACACAAACCAGCAAAGTTCCAAGGAACTTTGAATTTCTGCTGGTAAATCTCTTGTGGCTCTGGTCCTAGTCACTGCTAATCACAACAGCCTCTTTTCATGGCAAATTTAATTCCAAGTGCCTGAAAAGCTGAGATGTACCTACACAGAGTTCCTTGACTGAGAGTAAATATACAAAATACAATACAAAATATAGCTTCAGGTAGGCACATTTTGCCTATTTAGTATTCAAACCTGTTAAAATATACAGTTGTCAACTAAAGTTTACTATTAAAAATTCCCATAATCTGATAAATGAGGCACTACACTTAGGAAGGGATGCCTGCAGACAAATGGGGGTGAGGGGGAGGTGTTTTTACACTGGATAATTTGCTTGAAATTCCATTTGATAAACCGAATTAATCCATAGAGCAACAGAGTGACATAATTAAAGATAGCTCAGCTGTCTTTAATTTTAATTAAAATGGCATTTTAATATTTTTACATATCAGTACACGGACACTTATTCTATTTTCAGTCCATTATTTGGAATAGCTGTTGAATCTACATCATCAGTTATATCACTACTTCAGTGCAAAAATGTATTCCAAAATAAATAGGTCCACTGACAAAAGATCTAATAGTGGACATATCAACCACTTGCATGCATCTAACTGGTGAGCAGATAGTAACAAGGAATTAAGAAGAATGAGTTATTCTGAGAAAAAAAAATTCTAGTATTAACAAAGGGAACTTTTCTCAAAAAAATTTTCCCACTGAATCACTCAATTTATGGATATATAGTTGAAAAACCTGGTAAGTATATACTTAGAAAGACTTATCCTTTTAACATCCTTCACCTGAAATGTCCCCAGTACAATTTTCTTGATGTGGCATTCCTAACATGATTTTGTATGTATGTGTGCATTATTTAAATTTTTGTATTTGGTGATAAGGAGCTACGCACTGCACTGTTCTCACTCAGAAAAGTTCAACAGAATTCTCTTCATACAGCACTGTTTTTGACCTGCATAACTTGCTTTTTCATAAATGTGTCACACAGCCACATCTTAATTTCAAAGCTTTGCCCTAAGCATACCCATGCAGGCTTTAATGGAAAATGACTGTGAATGAGACAGGGAAGATAAAATCAGTTACCTGAATCCAACATTAGAGTGCAGGGCAATATCCCAAGTATCTTGGCACAGACGATATTGATTCATAGGATTGTGAAAAACCATTAGTAAAGAGTTATCTTGGGTATGGTAAAAGGAATCAATACATCTATATTCTTGGGATGCTCTATGAAGAACCTGAAAAGGAAAGAAATAGAAGTACATCCTCCCTGAAGACACTAGCATGTGTGCAGAAGCCACACAGCACAGCTTTGAGCAACAGGTGCTCCAAAATGCTACTCTCCTACAAGATGTACTCAAAGCATTTGGATTCCTAAAACCTGAATTGTTCAGGTAGGTGGAAATTGAAACTGCACTGCTATTCATGTTTGAGAAGAGATACCAACTATGCTCCACCTTCTGACTGACCATGAATGAAAAAGTTCAGCTACATAAAACCCAAATAAATTAAAATATTAAACAAATACTTGAACAAGTTTAAAAAATAAAATACTTAGATAAATAGTAAATAAAACCAGAATTATCATATACCAGATAAAAAGAAAAATAATTTACTTCTTTTAATCTCAACTGAGTTTACTTGGTATTCAATTTGCTATACTATGACCTGCATCTCTGAAATTTATTGTGATCTACATTATCCCACTCTGCTCTGCACTGCCCCATCATTTTCAATATTTACATTG
Organism: Gymnorhina tibicen; assembly: GCA_013399875.1. NCBI lineage: Eukaryota > Metazoa > Chordata > Aves > Passeriformes > Artamidae > Gymnorhina > Gymnorhina tibicen. The sequence goes on along the minus strand of VXAZ01008956.1, from coordinate 345,292 downwards.
CCTGCAGGTTGAAACTTACTTTATAGCAATAGATAGAAGAAAGCCTTCTTTTAAACTATTATTTTTCAGAACAATGCAACTGAAGCTTCTAGAAGAATCTGTTCCGTGATCTTCCCAGGACCAGAGGTGAGGCTGATTAACTTGGTAGATCCCAGGGTCATCCTTTCTACCCTTTTTAAAGATGTGTACTATGTTTCCCTTTATCCAGCCATCTGGGACTTCACCTGACTTCCAAGACCTTTCTTACAAAAGGTTATTTCCTGTTGCAATAGAATGCTATTTTCTACTACTTTCATTTTCCATCAGTATCTTTTTACTAGACTCAATAATTATTGATAGTTGAAGTATTATTAGCTATTTATGTTGCATACAAAGGGATTCCCCATGTAGCGAAATCCATGAGCAGACTAAAATTGTCACACTAATGTGGTGCTGCAAAAGTCCAAGCAGCACTTCCCTCACCCATGTATAGCACATGTCAGGGTCAAATAAGAATTACAGCCTGTGAAGCTGAAGGCAGCACAGGAACTTACAATCCACTCCTCCCACGAGGATGCCTCCCAATTCAAGCCAACTACACTTGAACATACGTTTCACACTTCAGTCTTTCTGCAGGATAAGTTTTATTTTTTAGCTTGCAAGATTTCTATAAATGACACTTTTAGCCCTTAAAGGGTGAAGTACTGCAACGACCAAATTTTCTATTTTCCCATAAACATACACTGCATAGTCATTTGCAAAGTATGTTTTCACATATACTGCACTGAGTTCCAGAACTGCCACAGAGGATCACCCCTGAGGGCAAGGTGGTTTTGTCTACACCACACTTTTAGCTAAGAGACTTGCTGCCAAATAGGACAGCCCCAGTTTGGCCAAACCAGGAAATAAAAACCCATTACAAACTAAATTTCGCATGAAGAACTGAAAAGTAGCTAAAGCACAATGAATTTAGGTAAATTATGAAAGAGGTAAAACTGAATCAACTATCTAGCAGAAAAATACCCCGAACTCCACTACTAATACTTTATACAGTGTTCTGAGGGGTGACAGTATGTATGAGATTGTCAGTTCACAGATACCTGAAGAAGAAGATGTGGTTGAAAATGCTCTTCCAAACTCCAGTCTGTCAAGCAACGCCTCTGTGCCTTTTTTATTTCTTCTAAACTTTGTTCTAGGCCATAATTTGCCGGACTCGCCTCAAAATACAACAAACCAAAATAATGAATATCAACATTTCAGTGTCAGTTGTATTAAATTGACTGTAATCTTCTTGGATTAATAGACAGTACCCCATGTTGCATCACAGTTAATGCATGATGATGCATATGTGCAGACCCATATGGCACTGTTTAATAAAAAATACAATTACTCCCAAAGGGTTTTGGTTTTGGACCTTTTATGACAAAATAATCTAAATACTTTTATTATTAGCTTATATGTTTTTGAGTTCTGCAAGCAATTACGAGTATTCAAACATGTCCTATGACGTAATTTTAAAATTGCTGTGTTTATTATGGGATATACGGCAGACAGGTGATCCTGAAGATGCCAAACTACACAGTTTACTAGTGTGACACAATTTGACAATTTCTTTTAAACTTTCACGTTTGTATTTGACCCCTGGTATTCAGCAAAACCAGCACAGAATTATCATTGGCAGCTTCATCAAAACCTGTCACCTTGGAATTCAAAGAAAGGGATTTCAGAGTGCTTAAAATTTATGTCAGTATTTGCCAAACATTTGCAACACTCGCATGCAGCATTGCAAAGGAATCCCCAGTAACATGCCCTGGCATTGAGCAGTATCTTCTGTTGTCTCCTGTAAAGCCTAGTGGACTCCATTTCTCACACTTGCCATATCAGAAACAGGAAGATCCAATTCTTCATTCGAAAGAGGATCAACCAGACCATCTTCTTCATCTTCACCACTTGTTTCTGAATGCCCTGGAAATTGAAAACAGAATTTAAAGAATTGTTCCAGAAATTTCAGCCCCACTAAGGTTGGGGTAATGCAATTTCCTTAGTCTCCCTGATGAGATCAACATCAGGTTGAAGCTTCCTTTCATCACACTTGTCCTATAAATACATGATCAGCTCTGCTATGCTTCTTTACTAAAAGAGCATGTCAAAATCCAGTGAGAACAACTGCCAGATAGTTAAATAAAATTAAAAAAAAAAGAAAAAGAAAAAAAGAACCCTTTATGAAACCCACTCAAATCATCCTTTTTATCTGACCCATGCTGGCCCACCAAAAATACTCTCAGAAGTATCCTCCAGATTCATAAACAAAGAATAGTTTTTCTTCATACTTTAACAAGCAGCCCTTTGCACAGATGACATTAAAATAAAAGGCAAAATCAATTGTTTTGATATTTTCACACATTTTTTACAAATGCAAATTTTAAAGTTTAAATTAATTTGGTTTATAGAGATCCATAAGCTACTGACAGAATATTACTTCTCCTGAGGATCTGACCAGTCATTCCATTGTTACAATGAGCACCTGATATGAACAGCATCACATGAAGACTTAACTTCTATATTCTCTTATTTTTTAAAAAATCATTTCCTTTTAATAGAATTCTTTATTCCCTAGGTTAGGGCAGAGGTCACTAGTATTTGATCAAAATTTACATGTTCAAGAAAATTACTCTTTCAGATGGAAAAGACAGCACAAAATATTTGCTTGTAAGTGTCTTATAGTGACCTCAGCTTCCAGACATACATCTTTAGGCTCTGCATCTCTTGGAAATTACTCCTGTTTACTGACTGCATTTAGAAGATTGATTGAAGAAACCTGAAAGCAAATGTTTTATCTTCCTGGCATTTGCTTTTGTGCTGCAGAAGCACTGAATTGTTGTTATGCTTGTAATTGCAATGTTTAATATCGCGACTAGTATAAAAGCAAAATAACATCCAAAAATGTTCCCAAGATTCAGAAGAAAAGCAGATAAACAGAACTCATTTTTGTCTGCTCCAACCTTCTAAGGAAAGGATCCCATCTAAGCTGCTTGCTTAGACATCTCTATTAGGAAAGCATGGACAACATCACAAAGTACTGCATCCAGCTCTGGGGTCCTCAGCACAGGGAACACATGGATCTGTGGAAGAGGGTCCAGAGTAGAGCCTATGAAGGTGATTAGAGGGATGGAGAACCTCTCCTGTGAAGACAGGCTCAGAATTCAGCCTGCAGAAGAGAAGGCTCTGGGAAGCTCTTCTTATTGTGACCTTGGGAGACACTTTGTAGTAGGACTTGTAGTCATAGGATAAGAAGTAATGGTTTTAAAGGAAAGGAGAATAGATTCAGACTAGGTATAAGGAAGAATTTTTTATAATGAGGGTAGTGAAACACTGGAACAGGCCTCCCAGAAAGGTGGTGGATGCTCCACCCCTGGAGGTCAGACTGGACTCCGAGAAACCTGATCTAGTTGAAAATGTCCCTGCTTATTGCAGGGCTGACAGGATAGATGACCTGTAGAGGTCCCTGCCAACCTAAACAATGATTCTATGATTCTATGATCATGAACCTAAAGGTATAGTTGCTTAAACTGACCTAATTTTTGCTTTTCTTGCCTCCCGAAAAAATAATCACTTGTTTTTAATGTTGCTTTTTTGGCCAACACATCTCATTTAACCAGGCCAACAACTTTTCCTCATGTTAGAATCTGCAGGAGAAAATGTAGAACTTCAGAAAATTCACTCTATATCATCTACAATTGTTAATGCTGTAGTACAAAATAGCTTTTGTCTTTATTCTAGTATTCCTACAGAGTTACTCAATGTACAGGCTATACAATACTTGAAAATTTGTTGACTTGTACAAGGAAGAACAATCACATCCCTGCAATAGCAAATGATATGGTAAGACAACTAGTGGATTCAAGTTCTTCAGGAGTAAGGTAAACAGAAAGCTTTTTACCAGAGCTGCTTGGAGATTTCCCATTAAGCTTCTTTTCCATAAGGAAGAGTTGTCTCAGCTGTCTTGCAAACATGGCTGGATTATCCCAAGGGATATAAGACACTTCAGAATCACCTCCAACCCTAGATCCACAGCTCTCCAGGAAACCAGAGTCACTCAGCTCAGTCAGCTTCAAGCTTTCAAAAGTAAACACTCTGAAGGCTCTTTCTACTTCAGCCCAACTCAGAAGTTCTAAAAAAGAATTACAATCATTAACTGAAAATGTCCTTACAGCTCAGCAGAAAATAAATACAAGACTATTTAAGTGTATTGTTCTTGGCAACTCTGCAATAGCCAACAGCAATTTCCTTAATGGTACTGGATCAACTTATGTGGGCTACATTCTATACTGCATTCAAAGTTGAATGCTTCCAAATTGCAAAATGATATGCCTAAGTATTAATCCATCTTAAATGAAGTGGTTCCTACATCTGAATACCTTCTGGCTCATTAACTTTATATAAATGATGTTGATTTTAAAACACTGAGTAGACTTTATCAGACCAGTTAGTAACTAGTTATTTTCAGTTCATGAAATATTTCCATTATCTGTAACTTCTCAAAAAAGTATCAATTTTTTGCCTCTTCAAACAGAACTTTACACATAATTTAAACAGAAGTATGCAAGCTGCAAAGGCAACAATAAATCCTATTTAGGCTTGTATGCATTGGTGTCCCTATAACAATGATAATCATGCCAAGGACTAAAGTTCAAGACAGGTAGTACAATGCCCAGATCACATAAAGAATATCTTCAGTTTGAAGTGTTTTCTCTTTAGGGTGGTTAAGCACCTAAACATCTTGAGACTGTTGGATCTCTCATCTGCTGTTCAAATTAATCACCTTCTTTGATAAAATCAAAGGCTTTGCTAGCTAAGTTACCAGTTGGGAGAGTCTGGCAGTATAGTTTGGTCCAGTGAAGACCATCAAATTCAATACCCATCAGCAGGAAGACTATAGCATACTGAATACTTTAATGGCTTACTGTCCAAAATGAACATACCAACAACTAGAAACAACACAGCGAAGTGTAAATTAATCCAACACAAGGGACTTCAGGATGAAAGAGCTGGGAAAGTACCTTCAAATCCTGTGCCTGATATGATGACATAAATGTAACCAAAGGGATTTGGATGTTTATATTTCTTAATAACCTAGAGCAGACTTTTGATACTACCTAAGGGTATTTACGTAGTCTTTGGGATTGTTTCCCAGTGTATGTCATGGCGACAAGAACAATCCAAGAAAAGGTAACTGCAGAAGAGATTATGATTGGAGAAGTGAGTGTATTCTTAGTTTGATAAAGGGACTGTTACAAAGTAGTTTCATTATTAACACCAACAGTTTACATTCTGAAAGCCATGAATTTTTCCACAAAAATTGTCTGCCTAAGATACATGTGCTTTACCTCCAAAAGGGTATTGATAAATAAACACAGTTTACATCAGTGTCTCTCAAAACGCATTCTACATTCTAGGATCGAGACTGCAATTTTTACAGCTATTTTTTTTCCTCAGAATTAGTAAGTGTTTGTATGTTTGCAAATATAAATAAATAAAGTAGTTCTAAGATACTTCCAGCTCTTAGTTATGCAATATTTAACACTCATACAGTCATTCCCATTAAGGATGAAACTGAGCTCTGAAGTTAGGGTTAAATTGTATAGTACGCTATAATTATACATGAGGAAGAATGTGAAAATGGGAAATTCTGCAAAGGTCTTTTTGGCAGCTTAAAAATCTTGTCCCAAAATTCCTGCTATTTAAGAGGATCATCAACCAGAAATAAAAAGAATGGAAATTATATCAATGAAAATCCTTTTACCACTAGTACAATAATGCATGAGCTCATGAACTCTGGCCAAGCGTTTAGTGTTGTTTTCAGTTGAAGGAGGGGTGAAATGGATAAGTCCTTTAAGAGGCAGTTTATCCATCATTTCATGCTCAATCTTTTCTGGATTTAAGTTCTGCTGGACCTGGAACAAAAATCAAAGTACCAGAATTAAAGTAAACTTTCACACTACTGACTTCCCAAAAATTATGTTTGAATAAAGAAGTCTTTCTACAGCAGAAGACATTAGCATGTGCTTAAGTCAGTTGGACATAAACTTAAATTTGACATGTGCCTACAGTGTGGTTTTGAATCATGGCGTCAGATATTGTAGGCAGAAAAACATTAGACACATAAGAGAATGACTGACAGCATAATAACAGACATTTCTTAGAAGTTATTTGCCTGTGCTAGCCAAACTTAAAAACACAGAAATATGTACTGATTAATTCAGACTGGCAGCAGGTGCCTTCCACATATCTTTCAGATGGTCTGTGCTACTTTTCATGGTAATGAAATCCATAAACTTATTGATCAGTCTAGGATGAGAGGCATCCCTATATATTCGAGGTTTTATTTTTTCAGACTTAGTGGTATCTTTCAGCTTCACTCTTTTTAGTATTACACACTTATGGTGCCTTTTCCTTCAATGGCATATTCCAAATGTTTTTCCACTACTCTTTCCTCAAACATTGTGCTGTATCCTGAATTTCCTCTTCAGCAAGCATATAAAATACATCAAAGATATGACTGCTAACAGCATCTCTCACGTTGATTACTCAGTCCTTCCTTCTGCTTGAATACATCCAACGTGTCAAACTTGAGTTGTTTCTGAATAGTTTTAATCAGTGGTTGTCAAAGCATTCCCCAGATAATTTTTAATCCATGAAGCCAGGCAGACACACCTTAGCTGTGAAATCTAGAACTGTAGTATCACTTGTATTATCTTCAGTGAATTTTTAAAGTTTAATGGTAAAACTACACCTTGTCTTTGAAAAAAATTGAGACATTCACAATGGTTTTTTGGTTCAGAAAGTCTGGGAACTGCTACTTTGCAATAACACCAAACTATGCATCTCGGAACCTTTCTGCCTTTGTTAGAATTTGGCAGTATCTTGGTTACACACTATGCTCCAACTATTTAGCCAACCTGAATACACTTCTTGTGTTCATTAACAACCTCTATGTATTTTCTTACACTTCTTACACTGAATACATTTTAGTATTCAGTTTAGTCTCCATGCTAAATCACCGTGAACAAGTTAGCAACTCATTTTCCATAGTATCATCAGTGTTTAACAGCAAATCAACAGTTCTGTAATATCTCTTGTCTATGCCAAAGGCTAAACATTCTCATTAATAATGCAAATAGATCACTGAAACAGTATGTTTGTGCTCTATGTTTGTGATGTGTCCTCCATCAGTAACTCATTGCTTCTTAAGTAAACCAGACACATGTTGGTGTGTCCACCTCAGTGGGAAAAAAGTTTAGGATATGCTGTCCTGTTTTGTAAAAACACCACTCCTCCCCTTCTAGTGCATTGAGCATTCATTGCCTGTGAACTTTGGAAATATTTATATAGGATAGGTAGCACTGTACCTTCAGCAGGTGCAACCGCTGAGCCAGGGCATCATGGTAGTTAAATAAGAGAGGGTGCTGGGAGGTGACAGTCTCTTGTTCACCATATTTAGGAGAAAAGTAGTCGCATAGATCCTGTTTAAAAAGAAAAGAGAGAGGTATTAAACCTCAATAATGAGATTTGTCATTTTAGGAAATGAACAAAAGACGACACAAACCTTTTTCTCACTCATAGGAAGTGAAAGAGAAGGAAGGACAGAGATTATATGATCTGCAATGGCACGATGTAGTCCATCTGCCTGAGGCTCTGGCGACACCAGACTCGGTGGTGTAAGGTCTTCTTCACTTGCAATAACCTGGCAAATGTAGTATATGTTAGCTTTCATTCCAGCATGACTGCTGCTTAACTTTACCAGAACTACCAAGCAAATCCTGCTATAAGCTGAGCACACATCCAGAAATTCTGTCAGGAAAGAAAAGTACAATTTTTTTCTACAAATAGCAAAAATACAATTTTCCAAGTTAGTTCCTGCACAAAGCAAAGATTATAGAAAAGAGCATTAAATGTTTTTCCTATTATTTGCTTTTGGAAGGATAAGAAGAAAAATATTTCTAAGTTGAAATGTTAAGAATTGTTAAGGAACACAGGTAATTAAAAACTGATTGTGTATTAGGTGTTGGACTTTGAGTATTCTTAACCAAGTCTATTTGCAGACTAAGTTACAAAAAGTGAAAAGCCCCAAAACTATGCTGAAATTTTACTCCTAAAATAAGGAGGATTTCCCAATCACATTGTATGTCTCTTCTAAATCACAGATTGTGCCTGAAATCAACGGAAGTCAGATCTGTCTAGCACTAGCATTGACACTTTTATGTTAGGCTTGACCTAAGACCTTTGGACTGAGTAAATCAGCAAAGGTTCAGTATCAATAATATTGGTGAAGGACATGAAAACTTGTTATTGACCTAGATAAGAAATTACACCTTTCTCCTCAGCTGATTATATTAGTAGTCTTCAAAAATTAATTATGGAATAACGCTGTATATATATATATATACACAGGGTAAGTGCACAATACGAAAGAAAATCAAAGTTTAGAGTTTTGACTCCTTTGTATTCAGCCTCCTTGCTCAGTGCCTCAATGCACAGTCTGAATTCAGAGGTTTAAACAGATGGATTTCTTGATCTTTGATCAATTCATTATATCAGATCTAGGCCAAATTAGCCACAGAAAGCAAAAAGAGAACATTCCAACCTGCTCCAACATGCAGCTCAGCACTAAGGGTACAGAAATGTACTCATCAGGAATCCGACTCAGCAAGTCATTGTAATATCTCATGTCCACAGAATGAGACAGAATAGAAGTTTCTTCATCTGCTGTGTTAAGAGATAAAACATTAAGATATGTTTGTGCAGAAATGCCAATTTATATTCCAAGTCAGTTCTGCAAGTTTGCAAATGATACAAAACCGGGAGGAGCTGTTGACTCTCTCAAAGGCAGGGATGCCCTGCAAAGAGACTTCAACAAATTAGAGGGCTGGACAATTATCAACTTCATGAAGCTTAAAAAGGGAAAATGTTGGATTCTGTGCCTGGGATGAGGCAACCCTGGAAGTACAGACAGACGGGAGAACGAGATGCTGGAGAACAGTGCCACAGAAAGGGACCCAGGGGTCCTGTTTGATGGAAAATTGAATATGAGCCAGCAGTGCCCTGGCAGCCAGGAGGGCCAACCGTGTCCTTGGGGGCATCAGGCACAGCATCGCCAGCCGGGCAAGGGAGGGCATTGTCCCACTCTGCTCTGCACTGGGGCAGCCTCGTCTTGAGTCAGGGAAGGTTTAGGTTGGGTATTAGAGAAAGGTTTTTCACCCAGAGGGTGGCTGGGCACTGGAACAGGTTCCCCAGGGAAGTGGTCACTCCGCCAAGCCTGACAGAGCTCAAGATGCGTTTGGACAACACTTTCAGGCACATGGTGGGATGTCCTATGCAGGCTAAGTTGGACTCAGTGATCCTTGTGGGTCCCTTCCAACTCAGAATATTCAATGATTCTATGAAGCTTCAGACAATATTTATTAAAAAGATTCTAACAAAGTTAGAGATCTAACAAAATTACTCAGATCTTTTAAATCTGACTGTGACCAGAAACAGATAGAAAAAGTGATTTTCTAAAGAACTGGGTTATCACCACTGCAGTTTTCAGACACTTCCACAATGTATTCACCAGGATACACAACATCTTCAGCTAACTGCGCAAATCATTTTGAGCATTTGTGCTGTCGGATGAATGAATGGTTTGAGAGAGTGAACAACTACAGATGAGTGCTTTAATCCTTTAAACATACCCTCTGAAAAAATTACTGTTGGCAGAACTTCTTCTTGTTTCCGTTTTTTCTTTGGAGGTGTCTTTGGAGGTGTCTTTGGAGGTGTCTTTGGAGGTGTCTTTGGAGGTGTCGTCTTTGGAGGTGTCTTTGCAAGTGCTGGTTGTTCCTAAATGAACAAAAATTAAGATAAAAAAATCAGAAACCATAAAACAAATGAGTATTGCACAATACTCATTGTGGGATGAAATTAATTTCATTTAGCTTTGGTTACCCACTGTAGACTAGAAGCTAAACTTTTAAATGGAACAAGATAGTAAGAATGTAGTGCGTGTTCAAATAAGCGACTTTCTTCTGCCATCTTAAGCTTTTGCCTACTATGAATAAAATAAAGTGATCTTGCATAGAACTAATGATCTTTTTTTACAGTCCACAAATCTGCAACATTGCATAGTAGCTCTGTGCAGGCATATTGATTTTTCAGACACAAGAATGTATCATCAGATGCTATTTAAGAAATTTTTACACCTGTGATACTTCATGTCTGTAGGATCCTTCCAATTTTCCTTTTTCTGTTTCCCCAATGCTCAGCTATTTTTTTTCCCTTTTTTTTGAGGTTTTAAATGCTGAAGACAAAAATACAAATTTCATTCACTGAAAATTACTTGCAGAGTGATGGTCCAAGGTGAATTTTTGAGTCAAAATTAAAGACAGGTAATGCTAGCCTATAATTAGTTATTCTCAACAAGAAGAGAAGGATCCTTGCCTCAGTTGCAGGTGGTTGTGTTGACTTCCTCTCTGGTAACATAGGCACATTAATAAACTTGGTGTTTTCCAAGTAGTTGCTATGCTGTCTTCTCCAGTCCAGGCAGTCATACATCAAACAAGCAATGTGCTCAAACAGCACAGTACCAAATGCAAGCTACGAGAGAAAATAAGATACAAAGGATGAAGTTTGTGTATAAAAGTATCATGTAACTTAGTGACAGGAGTCATTAGCTCTTTAACCAGCAGATCTGCTTCTGCTTATAAATTTTCCAAAAGATTTTTTTTCCTTTACCAATTCAAAATGTTTTATAGAGTTATTCTAAAGCCTCCTTCATTTTATTTGCCTGAACACTGCCACAGCACAGTATGGACTGTACATTGCCTAACTGCTTTAGTTGTTATAAAGTCTAACTTGTCTTAACAGCAACTGTTCAATGTCTGCTATCTTGCACATGGAACTTAGGTTATTTTTTTGGATGGGAAGAAATAGGGGAGGAAATTTAAAGTATTTTGTTTCTATAATATGTGTACATTTTTACTAGTGATCAATGTGCAACATATTTGCAAAGTCAATCATTCCCTTGCCCTAGAAGGATAAAAAAAATAAAACCCCAACCAGGTAATTAATATCATCTCATATTATTTTCTTTCTTTCTGTTGCCCTTTGAAAACAAAGAAAGTCTCAAGAATGGCACTCTGAAATCCACAGTTGTGAGTGAAGGAATGTCAGCACGCTGCCCAAATGTCCAACGGGAGAGTGCTGTATCTGCAAAAATCTGAAAAGGAAAGAGTCATGGTTCTTGAGGTCATGTACTGTGGTTTTTGCCAAAGCTTGGGAGGAATAAAAAGAATAATAGCAACTGCTATTTTAAATATTAAATGTTTTTGTACAAATACAAAAACCCTATTGGAGACCACATGAAACACTCAAGTTTCAGCAGCTTTAATGGATGTATTCTTCTCCTGTACATCCTGGACTTTGTGGAAAGGATGGAATTATTAAAACTTTTAGAAAATTTCTGTAAAAAGTCCTTTTCTGAGTCGTTCTTTCACTTTTGTGAAAGTAGGGCAAGTCTCTTGTATGAAGAAGTTTGCCTCTAAAAGGTGGCTAACAACGATGAATGTCTCAATTTTAAGTTTCCTAAAATAAAACACAGCGAAGAAGCACAACTGACATTAAGCACTAAGAACAATAACAAAACCTTAAGAAGTATTAAGAATCTGCTTTCCTCAACTCAGTGCCTCTTTATGACAGTGGAAAACAGGCAATCCCAAATCACTGATGAGTTATGGAATACTTGTCTCAGTTTTCATAACATTTAAAGACTAGAAGAGACACTTGGGAAATAAATTCTATTTGTGAAAACAGAATGTTCATTAATCTGCTTGCACCTTTGTTTTCAATACTATTCTGAAGAATGGGTTAGTATAATAGCTTTTCATCCATATATTACTTAAAAGGTATCACTAGAGCACATAGAAGTTTTATATAAAATATTGGAGTGTTTTCAACTCACAGTCTTTTAAACAAAACAAGATTTTTTACAAAGTCATAAATAACAAAACCTGGTGCTACTCAATGAGACCCAAGGAAAGCTTAGTATAATTATTATTTTGTAATTCAGTTTGCCTGGTCTCTCCTCAGGACATAGATGCTTGTCAAAAGATTTTCAAGTCTAAGCATTAGCGACTCTTCAACAAAGAAAATATTTTTGAAAGTATTTTCCTTTCTAAAGATCTCAAATCTGAGAGCAGAGACTACTTGCAGTATGCAATACTCTGTCACTTTTTTATTGATATCTAACATTTCGTCACAAGAATTTTCCTTCTGTGTATGTTGCACTTCAGAGATGCAGCAAGCTTGGACTCAGAGATTCTCCAGCAAGTCCACAAGAACAGACTTACTCTATCCATCTATGATTTCAGAACTTATACATTCCCCACCCATTTCTTTAAAAACTTACAAACTTTCTTACTTATGTAGGGCTCATGAAATTATAACTACAATCTGTTGAAATCCGTTTCAGTGACAGATAGTTTTTCCTTTATTTCAGCTATAATATAGGTACTTGCAGGATATTCAAAAGTAGAAACAGTCCCCTGTAAGATATGATTATAGGGAAGATAAAAACTGTTTTCCCAAAAGAGGCTTTGCACTGTAAGATTATATAAAGAGTATAATGATAAGTAATATTATAAGTAGCAAGCCTACATGTTTCCACAACTAAGGCATTTTTAGAGAATGCTTTGCAAACCACTGTGAGTTGTTTGTATACAGAATCTACCGTGCTATAAATAAGGGTTAGAGGAATGTAGTTTAACCCTAGAATGCCCTTTAACCGTAATAGACTACAAATACAGTAGGTTAAATTATTGCATGTTGCCTTATTTTGCTTTAGCAGTTTGTATTTTTTACTGCTGACACTATAGATTGAAAAATACTAGACTCTTTTACCTCACTATACATGAGAATCTAGGATGGAAAAATTTCTAATGATTCACTTTCTCCTTCAGTGCCTGGTAATAGTCCTGACTCAGCAGGCTACAATGAGCAATAAGTTAAGAGCCATGTTTTAGACAAAAAGAAGCATTACTGAGTATGATAAAGCAACATCATCTATCAAAAAGTATTCTTGCATTCATCTTAATTTTTTCTCATGTGTCTGTTCTGAGGCCTGGTGTTATGAGGACAAAAATAAAACTTCTGTGTTACTTTATACACATATATCGCTCTCTAACAAGATGCAAACTGGGTCTACAAAGACACCAAATAAATTTAAAACCTCAAACTATTTTAAAGCTCTTCTGCTGTGGCCTACAATATTAAGAAACTCCAAATCAGGCATTTTTATTCAAAGGACTCCTTGTGAACAAATGCTAAATAAATGGATATATTTTTGTTTAGATTACAAATATACTAACTACTGTGGTTCTGTTTCAGAGAAGACTTGAGATTAAATTCCTAAAGTATTCTTAAAAGTTACAAACCCTGAAGTATGCCATGCACTGTAAAAACAGAATGTACTGACCAGCATTTCGCTGTCTGACCAATCAGGGGGAAAGTCACTTTCCTTAACTAGGTGATGAAACCTGGCAACATCAAAGAGACTTGATCCATGCTTTCCACTGTTCAGAACTGGGTCCAGGTATTTCCAAAATGTTTCCAGGTCTTTGCTAGCTTCATCTTCCTTTCTTTTCTCTGCTTCTGCATCTAAAATATATAAGTATTTGACAAATCATGGTACGATGTCTCCCCGTTACATAAAGCACAAATCATGTATCAGTCTTCTCTAAGTACTGTTAAAATATTTCCATCCTCAGAGTCTCAGCAAACATCTGACACCCAACTCTGGGATTAAAAAATACCCTCACATATCTTGCTATTGTGTTCTATTCCAATTACAGAATCATTGATGCTGAAATGGCATTGTGGGGGTCATCTGGTAAAACTCCTCTGCTCAAGGAGGGTCACCAAAAGCAGACTGCCCAGGACCATGCCCAGATGGCTTTTGAGTAGCTCCAAGAATGAAAACTGCACAACCTCTCTGGGCAGTTTTTTCATTGTGTTCACAGCGTTCAGTCACCCTCACAGTAAACAAGTGTTTCTTTCTCTTCAGGTAGTACCCTGTGTTTCAGTTTTTGCCATTGTCTCTTGTCCTGTCACTGAACACCACTGAAAAGTGCCTGGCTTCCTTTTCTTTGCACTCTCCCTTTAGGCATTTATACACATTGATGGGTTCCCTCCAGGCTCTTTCTTCTCCAAGGTAAACATTCCCAGCTCTTTCAGCCTCTCCTCATATGAGAGATGCTTCACTCCCTTGAACATACTTGTGTTTGTTTGATAGACTCTCTCTGGTAGCTCTGTATCTCTCCTGTACTGAGAAGCCCAGAGCCGGACACAGAACTCCAAGTGTGGCCTCACCAGAGCTGAGTGCAAAAGAAGGTTCAAATCCCTTGACCTGATGCAGCCCTGGATACCATTAGCCTTGTTTGCTACAAAGGCACAGTGCTGGCTCACGTTCAGCTTAGTGCCACCACCCGTAAGTCCTTCTGTGCAGAGCTGCTTTCCAGCCAGTCAGCCCCCACCATGAACTGGTGAAGGACTTGCCCTTGCTGAATTTTATGAGGTCCCTACCAGCCCATTTCTCCATCCTGTTGAGTCCCTCTGAAAAGCAGCACAATTCTATGGTGTTCCAGCCATTCCTCCCAGTTTTGTATCATAAGAGCAATTGCTGAGGGAACTATCCTGATCACTAATGAAGATGTTGAACAGGACTCATACCACCAATCCCCTCTGATACCCTCTGGGCCAGGAGATTCAGCCAGTTTTCAATCCAACTCAGTGTTTGTTTATCCAGCTTCTTTATGAGAAGACAGTGCCAAAGGTCTTACTGAGTCAGGGCAGACAATATTCACTGCTCCCTCCTCATCTCCCAAGACAGTAATTTTGTCATAGAATGTTATCAGGTTGGTTAAGAATGACTTCCATTGGCAAATCCATGCCAACTGACCAACATCTTGTCCTTCATGTCCTGGAAATTGTTTCCAGGATTAGCTGTTCTATCATCTTATCAGAGATTGAGAAGGGTCTGAGTGGCCTTTAGATTCCTGAGTCATTCCTGCCATTTCTGAAGATAGGAGTGATTCTTTCCTCCAGTCCTCAGGCTCCTTTTCCAACTGCCATGTTTTTTGAGAAGTAATTAACAATGGCCTTGCAGTGACATCACAGCCAGACCCTCAGTATGCCTGAGTGCATCCCATCAGGTCCCATGGACTTATTTATGTCCAGTTTGTTTAAATACTCCCTAACCTGATCCTCTTCCACCAAGAGCCTTGTTCCAGGCTTTCCCTCTCTCTCTGGGGCCTGGAAATCCCACAGGCTATTCATGATCACAACCACTTTTTCTTCTTCCAAGGTCCTTTAGCCAGTTCTTACAGGGAGGCTGTTTTCTGGACTGAATAGATATCTATACTGTAGAGTCCATAACTCTATTCTCATGACAGCCAAGTAACAGAGAATAATCACTTCCCTTGATCTACTGGCTATGTTACTACAGCCCAGGACAGTCAGCCATCACTGATGACACATATTTAGCTTGCTGCTCACCAGGATCCCAGTTCAAGAGAGGTGTTACGGCCTGGAAACAGCTGAGTACAATTACAGAGCGTTATTCTGTGGCAAATTCTCCTGTGGCTGAGGCCACAGTCCCAAAGTAGCCAACTGTCCACCCTGCTTGAAATTACTAAATGAGCCAAGTTTTCTTACCAGTGCACTTCCTAACAATTCACAGAAGTATGCATTTGATAAAATGTTGTTCTCTGGTGGCTACTGTGGCTGCAAACACTGCCTGCTTAGTCAGTCCCTCTTTCTACTGTCCAGTTTCTGCACTGGCAAACCATTTGGTTTGGTGGCCAGCCAATGGCAATACTACTTTGGCACTGGCAAACACAGGTGCTCATAGGTAGCATGCACAAACACAAGGCATGGTGAGGGAGAAAAACACAGCCAGAACAGTCATTTCCTGGATATAAAATTATCTCCTTTCTACACATTTTTTTTTATAACCAGGTTACCTTCAGATGAAATTGAAGATTGTCCTTCAGCTTTAGTTGCTTCCAAGTATATCTGCAATGGCTTGTAATTCTCAGAAGAAATTTGAATTATACTTGAAATGTTAATCCCAAGTTCAGCCAAAACAGGCAACAACTGAAGATTGGGAAAACCCAGAATTATAAAGTAATGATGAGCACCATCATCTGGTTCATCATCTGTTCAAAACACAACAAAAACAGATTAGAGCAAGGACATTCATCAGCTAAACAAAATTAATCTTTTCTTGACTATATGGGGTAATGCAAATTAAGGTTAGAGAAACAGTTCTTTTGGGAAAATACCATGTAAATTCAAAAATATTATGTGCATTAGACTGAAGTCTTTTGCACCAAACCACCTAGAACACAGAGGGAAGAATACAAGTCAGAAGTAAGAATTGTCTGGAGAAGGACCAGGATAAAAACTGCAGAAGCTCATTATAATCAGAATGTTGTAGCAGCATTTCTGTAATTGCTCCTCTCTAACAAGTTGAGTGTCAGGACATATCCACATGCTCTAATGGTAGTTTAAGCTATCCTATTTCATCCTGCATAAAGCTGGACATGGAGCATACACAGAGTAAGTTACTGTGTCTTACATGAAAGATTACACAAGTCATAATAATTTCAAAGGATTATCTGCAGGTATCAGCTGACTCACTGCTGACTCCTCCCTATCCAGCAGGTTCAGGTTCACTAGATGTATTTCTTGTCAAAATACTCATCAGCTGGTAATACCAGGTCATACTAGTCCTTTTAGTTGGAAGGGGCATATCCAAATTCATCTTAAAGTGCAGATGAGAAGTTTCATTGACTGCCTGTTCTATCTGGGCTTATCAGTTAAGTAGAAATATGCATAGCAACATTTCAGTACCAAAGCAAAATTAAGCATGATACAAGTAAAAATGAACTCTCTAGAACCTCTAGAATTGTGTAGTTTCCCTTCATGCCTTATAGAGAAAGACAGGTAGCAAGCCAGGCATCAGGTGATTTAATTCATCCAGTACAGTTATTTATGCTAAGTTAACAGAAACTGCCTGCTGAAGGTCCTGTACCTCTCCACCAATGCTGAAACGCACAGAGTTATGCAGACTATCCTGCACTAAAAGCAAATCACAACTTTATACTCTATTTAACATTAAGGTCCTTTCTTATGCTTACTAGCACATCACATGTCCAAGTGCTTTACTGACTCCTCAGCTTGTGGGACTCATTTATTCAAGGAAGGAGAAAAGGTAGCCTGGCACTGACATCTGCCTGTGCTCAGGTACATAGCCAGGGCTGTGCAAATGCTGCTACCACCTGGAGCAGCAGGCTCTCTGTTGCTTCTAATATTAGCTAAACATAAAATTGCATAAAGATTTAGAGACTGGCTGAGGAAGCAGCCACCACAGTCCAGCACATATATTGCATAAAGCAAAAATCAAAACCAGAAGAAAACTGGCTTATTATTTCACTCCTGAAACTGAAGTACATAAACTTATGTCTCAGTTACTGCAGGAAGAAAAGGTATGAGCACATACAATTACTGAGCATTAATGATTTTTAACAAAAAAGACAGGTGTCTGCACAGTCACTTACAGAGACCCAAAAATTCCAATGCATACATGCTGAAGGCTGCCTGCCATTTGAAAATTATAATTATGATTATGCTAATAATCATGACAAGTGGATAACAATCAGTCAGTTCTAATTATCAGTGACTAGTCCATATGCAAAAGAGGAAAGACATCAATGCAAGTAATTCCAAGATTACTTAAAAGCAGAAGTGTTTAATTTCAGAAAGGTGATAATGTATTAGGGATGAATGATAAAATTACTGTTAGCTACCAGAAACAGATAACGACTGTCTTTGAATTCAAGGCACGGTCTATTTTTTTTCTTTCTTTATACAGCTATATTAAAACCAATATAAAGAGGGGAAGTTTAGATTGGATGTTAGGAAAAGTTTCTTCACTGACAGGGCTGACAACTCTGTCAGCTCTATTTTAATTTATAGTATAAGGAGAAAGCCACCTTTGGATACTGGCACAGTTATTCTGAAATCTTTCTGTAAGGTAAGTTTTCTGTAGGATTTGTTTTGCTACTTCCTTTTAGTCTCACATATGCCCAAACATTTTGATGTTGACATGTCGCATATATGTTATCTGTATTTTACTTCTTGGACTGCACAATCCATCCTAACTCTGAGCAGAACACAGTGCCCTCTTCAAGCGCAACGTGGCAAAGTTTTGATATTGCCAAATAGATCTTGACTTTTCAACACTGAACAAAACAAAGTACTCCAAAGGTTTATCAGAAGTATATCTGCATTTTTTACATACCAATGTATTTGTTTTTCACTTCCATTTCTCCCCGTTGTTTCAATTTGGTGTCCTTTTTAACAGGAGGTGGTGGTGCTGTCTTTTTTCCTTTACTATCTTTTCCAGGTATCTTACCAGGAGGTTTAGCTTTTTCTTTTTCTTTTTCCTTCTCTTCTTCTTTTTGCTGCTGTTCTGCCTGACAAGATGAATAAATGAAGTCCTCATTGTAGCCTTAGTGCAGAACAAAGGTCAGACTGTTGTAAAACTTTAGGTGTTCAATTTTTTTATTTTAACACCTTTCCCTCTCAGCTGCTATAATATCCATGTGGTGGAGCTGTCTTGAACACCTTTCTTTTTCCTGCTCAAACACACCATTCAGTTATTTATATATTCTTACTCAATCATAATGCTAAGACTTCACATTAAAAAGGAACTGCAAGAGGTAGGTAGACATTATACCTATCAAACTAACAAAATTCATATGGGTAGAAAAATAAGTAAAAAATCCCTGTGCTTCTGCTACAGCATTTGCATCAGCCAGAAACCTTCCTCGGACTGAGGGGAAATATGGCAAAAATTCAATATCTGTTAATATCTTTAACATCTCTGTTAACACTCTTGAGTATGGTGTAAAATGGCACCAGCATTATTTTCCTTTGATGTAAATATCTGTCTAATAGAAACTAGAACCAAGAGTCTTGTGGTCATTTCACACAGGATATTACTCAGCCATTCTCATTATTTTCCAACAAAAACACCTACATAAAGCTCTTCCAAGTAGTTTAAGAATACAGGACGAAAAAAGATTTTGTAAGCATCCCAAAGGCTCACACTATAAATCCAGAAAATCAAGAATCTGTCTAAAATTAAAACAATCCAAAAAATATTAAGGTAAAGTAGGTTCTGTAGAGCAAGAAAGCCTCCACCTTATTTTTACCTAGCAGAAATACTACATTCAAATTATGCAAAAATTACATTTCAGGATTATAAAGCCAAATAAAATAAAATAAAAATCTTAATTTACAGTTACAATCCTGCTGGTGTCACTTTAAAGGCTATTAAAGCAATGAGAAAAGCCCTTCATGCAAATGAGAGAGGGCAGTTAATTCTACATAGTTGCTTTCCCTAGATCCAGCTGAAAAGCAGACTTTCCAGCTGTGGAAGTTGTATTTAGTTCAAATTCAAAATCAAAACAGAAAATATTTTCCTGCTTTTCCCTTCCTTCTCGAATTTCCTTTCTGTAAAATTTAGAAATGTCTTCGACAGATTCTTGAAACTATTTGCACTGTGAAATGAAGGATTTGGAGGCTTTCATTATTTTCTTTCAAATTTGTTCCATTTTTGACATTTCAAATTAGAAATTTTGATAGTACTTCTTTGAATTCCAAGCTGATGAACATACCAAACAGGTGATACAATCATCATGCTGCAAAGTTCACAATCAACTTCATCTATTGCATCTGCATCATTTCAAGTAATTCTTAAATAAGCAGAGAGATTTCTGGACTTGCCAAGATTCTAACAAAGAACACTACTTGACCTTAATACTTCAGAAAGTAAAAGCCTCTCCTTTCTAGGACTCTATCCTTTTCCTTTCAATGCCATATTGCTCCTTCCTACAAGGTGCAGCTTTTTGTGGAGTTTCTAATATTCCATCAACTTCTGCAATTTTGTTATTTTAAGCTTCACATTAGAATTTTACTACCTCAAACAGTTTTCTAATTCAGAGACACTTCTTCTCCATATTATTTTAAATACATACATCTGTCAATTTATGACAAGCGCCTGTTCCTAATGAAATACAGAAATTTCCTAATGCCTTATATTTTTGGTTATTTACATGTTGTATTAGTTCTGCTGATCCATTCTATTAACTGGTGTCTATTTAAAAAAAAATGGACAGATATGTTTGCTTTCTGAGAACTGATTTGATAGTAAAATCCTGTTTTCAACACCCGGATTGCTGGCAACAAAACTTGTATTGTACAAGCTAGTTGGAAAGGATTAAAAATTTTATGGCAGCCAATTTAGAGATAGAAGTCTAAATTAGAAGTCAGTTTCTGCCCATTCTGTACTGCAGAGCATCCTCATAGCCAAGAGCCCTCCAGTTCCTGACTCTGTCCTTCAACTGCTGCTCTCGTGTTTGCCTGTCACACATTGATATAGATACAACTCAAAGGAGGTGACAACTTTTGCAGACAGTTTGGCTAAAACAGAGAAGTAACTGTAAGTTCCAGAGACTCTTCAACCTTCAACACTGACTATCTTTGAATTAACCAGGGAAATAAAATTACAGTTATAAGACTAATCCTGCTAAATCAAAGCTAAAGACTCCATTCTAATATTGAAATGCCATTAAACTTCAAATTTTTGTCTTACAGTTTACTTACAAGAATTGACTGCTATCTAAGAGAAAAGCCTTTTTTTCCAATTCACTATAAACAATCTCTTCTATAGCTTCAGCCTCTCACTTTCTTTTGCTATTGAAAACACATTATTTTTCTCATATTCTTCATATATTTCTGTGGCTTACATTATAATTTCCAAATAAATTGACTTCTGTGCGAACAGGACACAATTTTAATGTAATCACCTAGCATTTAATTAATTGTGGTCATGTGGTACATTTCATCAACCAACTACTCCCACAAATAAAATTGTTGATAAAAAAAATTACAGACTTTTCAGCTATACAAAGCCCATTAAACCATTTTCTTCTTGCATCTTTTACATACACAGACTGCTTAGGTCTCCATGTCATCACACTTTATATTGTAGTTTTTGATTGATTAACAGGGTAAACTTACTGCAGCAATTATATGACTTTCTGATAATGGTCTTCAGTTTCATGAATGTTTGTTGGAAAAGGACTATAGCAAAACCAACTGTTCAGTAAGTTGCTGAAATGTACCACTGACAACTCCAAAAGATGCTAGAAATAAATTAGAGGTCTGATCTGTGATTCTGTGCAAGCTTGGTAAAATTCCTTCTAGAACACATAAGCAATCTGTCCGAGGCAATCTTGGAGCTAGTAGTGACGACCTTGGAGAACGTATTGAAGCAAGTTTTGGGAACACTGGAAAATGCAGTACTCAGTTCTGAGAAGCAGACTTCAAAATATGTACTGTTTTGAGAGAGTTCAGAGGAGAGGAACATGCATAATCAAAAACTAGAAACCATGACATATATTTGGGTTTGTTTAGATAAATATGCAATAGATTTCTGTAGAATGAAGGGTAATGTTGTCCCCACACACAGTGAGAAGCGAAACTGTAACAGATTTAAATGAGAGTCGGCTTGGTAGGTGCAGAAACCTTTTCCAAATGGGTGCATTACAGAGATGGTTCAGAAATAATACTGATCACCATGGAAAAGCAAAGACAAAGCACTGGAAAGTTTTAAGAAAAGGTTCAACAAACATCTGCCAGGAATAGTTTATGTAATTATTATCCCGCCTTAGTGCCGGAGGATGGAAGAGATAACTTCTCCAAATTCCCTCCAGAGAGGAGACTCGTAACAACAACTCCGTCATAGTCTGCTCTATCTATCCTTGATACCTCCTAAGTAAAAACATCTCCTAACTTTACTTCAGCAGGGATACATTCAGCTGAAGCCTGCTCCTAGCTCTGCTTTCTATTGGTCCTGAGACTCAGCTAAGCCATTACTAGCGCTCACTCTAGCAAAGAGTTCATGCATATTATTTTTATTTTCTTTTACTTTCCACATTCTCACTGGAACTTGAGTTTCATCCACAAAATCTAATCAACATAAAAAGATATTTCTAATCACATTTCTCTTTAATTACTGTTCTAGAAAGTCAAACCTGAGAAGAAAGCTGAATTTATGGAAACAACACTAGAATAGAAGGGTCTTCAAAAATGTAATGTCCCTGGGGCATACTGTAGTACCTTCTTTTCCTCCTCTCTTCTCTGAAGATCCTTCTGTTTGAGACAAAGCAATTGAAATTTCAACAGCTTTCCAGTTAGTGTTACAGGAATTTCTTCACCCTTGTCCAGAAAGGTTTTGGCTAATTCTATCACCTGTAGAGGAAAAAAAATCCCAAGAAAACTATTACTTGCATAGTTTGAATACTGTACTTGACTCATATTTATTTGCATGCTGAAATGAGAAAGTGCTATCTCACACTGTACCATGTGTGGGTCAAAATGGCTGCATTTCCAGATAAAACAACATGCCAGTAAGACACACCAGTATTCTTTGGTTCCAAAGACCTCAAGTGAAGTTATATCGGCTATAGTATGAGATAAAACTAGAATGGAAAAAAACTTCTGTGATTTATGAGAAAGTCAACAGACACAGAGTTTTCACAGGAAAATGTAATTTTCTTTAGGTTTTAAACAAAGAAGCAACATTAAGCAACTACATATTATAAAGTAATAAATTAAAAAGCATGTAACAGATAGCAAATCAAGGGGAATAGTTTGGAGAACTGTTTACAAAGTGACCAGTGTCTGAGTGACTAGCCTTGAATGAAAGATAAAAACTTCTTGAAGGGAGTTTGAGAGGGTCTGTCTTGATGAAAACACCCCCCTTCCCTGTGTATTTCTGATTCTGTTGGTATGCAGCCTAATTGGGGTGAAATAAGGCTATTGAGTTTTCTTCGGGTGATGACAGCAGCGGGAACATACAGCTGCATTGTCCAGATGTGTGGCATTGACAGGCTGTTTTATGACTATGTTTTTTACAGCTTGTTTCCACTAAATTTCATACAACTCACTAACATCTGGGCCGTTTTCCTTGGAGCCTCATAACCACTTTATTTACTGCGAAAAAAATAAAATAACGTAAAAATACCGTAAAAAAGTTGTTATATGTTTCTTTTCACTTGTGTTGTCTCTGTAATAAAGTTCACCTATGTAGGAAGCGCTGTTGAGGAATAATATAACCATAATATTTTCTTACTTTTGTTTTTAAGCAACCATCAGATTTATTTATAGCCATGGGCTGAATTAGGTGTTACTCAAATGTTCTGACATGTTTCTCTTTTCTCCTCATGGAGCAATTACAGTTGGGCACATATGGTGTCAATTTTGCTTGCTAACACTGAGACAATGAAGGTGCACACTGCATCTCACTGAACTGTGTCTTGTCTAATGCAAACACCACCACTAGCTTTGAGCTTTCATAGATTCTTGCCTAGTTTAGAAATTTTCACTTCTCACCTAAACGTAGACACTAAAAGCGCTTTCTGAATAAAACAAAGCCAAATTGGAATCCAGACTATTATATGCCAAATTATTGTTTCATACAAATGAAAGCAAGGAGCAGAAAAAGAAA
Organism: Gymnorhina tibicen; assembly: GCA_013399875.1. NCBI lineage: Eukaryota > Metazoa > Chordata > Aves > Passeriformes > Artamidae > Gymnorhina > Gymnorhina tibicen. Next base: position 321,645 of record VXAZ01008956.1, on the reverse strand, counting down.
TGTCTTAAAATTCAGATTTTGTCGTATTAACAGGGAGACAAACCAAAACATACGCATTTAAAAACCCTTCCAAAACAATCCTGCTCCTCCAACACAAATAAACCTAATGATCTTAATGTACACAAAGGAAGATACATCATGATTAAGATGAGTTTTGCTTTGCATGTTTCGTATCCCAAGGAAGACTCCTTACTTGTCACCAGCTCGACAAGCCAGTCATAGAAGGCTTACAGAAAGACCCACTGACATCAGAGCCATGGCAGAAAATCAAGGATATGCTAAGAGTAAGACTTAAAAATTCCCACAGACTGTGGGCACACTAGGAACTACTAGTTATTCCAACAAAAAATAGTCACTCAGAGCTAGGCACACAAATTGTGCTCGGAAAGAAAGAGACTTTGGTAGAAATATCATAGTAATTTCTACTTTGGTAGGAATAGCATAGTAATTCCCTCAGCGAGAAAAATTCTCAAAGAGTTTTTTTTTCAGAATTGATGTTAACAGCCTATGGAAAGTGAAGCTTCTCAATGGCCTAATGTAGATGAGTTGCACATTTCTTGAAACAGAAGAGAGGGGAAATGGAGGGATTCTGGAAGGGTTCCTGAAAAGTGTATATATAGTAACCCAGCTCAATGGCAGTTGCTGATTTATTGTTCATGGAAGAAGAAAAAAGTGCTTAGATTCTTAAACCCCATTCTTCCTGAGAATTTCAAAGTACTTTACCAGTCAAAAGCAATGCATCATGATTATTCCTATTTTGTAGATAGAGAATGCAGGAATGAAGACACTTGATGAAGTAGAGTGGGTAGGAAGGACGAATTTTCTTATGTGAACCATGAGAAGTATAACCAAAACTATTTAACAGGAATACATTCCATGACTGTGGAAAGAGGTCACACAAATAAAACAAAGACAGAATAAGCGCATGACATTTGGCAAGACAAAGAAAAGAAATAGCTTTTCATACAGAAATATAAAATCTGCTTTATACATGAGGAAATTAAAACCAATCCTAAACACAGAACATAGACCAATCCATGCACAGTAGATAAAAGAAATTAAATTTATTATACATCCATATGTACTTCATCTGTGGTCCTGTGAATTATGCAGGCACCTAGCATAAACAGTTAAAAATCTACAGCCTCAAGTTGAAAAAAAACAACCAAAAAAACTCTCAAGACAAAAAGTTGGTAGGAATACAGAAGGAAGTTTTTTGGATACTATGAAGTGGATTTGTTACAGATTGGCTATACTTCATCCCAACAGTCATGATCTTTTTCTTATGTGAGAAACCATGGAAACTTGGGTGGACAAACTTAGTTAGGTAGGGCCTCTTTTCCTTTAAAGCAAGAGGAAACTTAGCATTCCTCACACAGCAGGGGTCACACTGGTGAAGTGCAGAAAGGCTTTGGTGATGCAGTATTTGATCTCATATGGTGGCAGTACAAACCATGCAGAGATTTAGCTGTCTGGTGCAAAGGGCATGTATTTGAAGCCATTCAAACACTGCATGAGTGCTTGTAAGTGACCCTATACTACTGACAGATGTCAGCGCCACTGAGATAGGAGATAGCTCTTAAAATTTAGGGAAACATTTAAAGCCAGAGTCTTTGTGCTACCTTTCTTTGAAATGTGTCTTTTTCGAGATACAGAACCATCGTGGCTGCTAAATCATTATCAGAAAATCTTCCAGAAAGATAAATTAGATTATAAACTTTCACAGATTTATTACTACCTGGAAGCAGTAACATTGCTTGCTATGAACAGTGGTCAGCCCACTTCACAGTATAGTTCTCCCATATCCAGAGTGAGCTTTCTAAAGCTCTGTGTCTTCCCTCTTGTTCTTGGAACTGTAAGAAATCCAGCCCGTCACATATGCCTCAGACTCCTACAACACTTCCTAAAAGAAGCATAATAACTCCTAGAAGAACCAAGTAAGTAAGATCCCCTAGTTGCTGACACAGTTCAAGTCAATTTGCAGCAGGATAGTCATCAGTCAAGAGGCTACGTGGATTACACAACCAAGTTGTTAATTACTATTCAGATGTATTTTCCCAAGCAAAGTAATAAAAGCAGGGGGGAAAAAAGTGATCTTGACTTATTACAATCTGCTGTCAGTCTTATGAGTCCTTCACAAGCAACTTTCAAGACAGACTAGGGGACAAAAGCTGCTCGTGTCATACTGATAATTGTTTTTTCCAAAGAAGACTTCTTTACACATACTATTAAATACTTCTGACTCTGCCAATGCCATTTCATTGACTAAAGCATACTACAAGCAATCATTTTGAAAGACTACCAGGAAGGATCTGAGCTAACTAAACCAACTTTTTTTTCAGATGACACCTCCAGTGTGTTCAAAGACAATTCATTTCTCATACTAATTTCTCATATTAGACCATTCACTTAACTTCATTTTAACTCTCAGAACCTCTTCCCACCTATGATGTCAAAAGATCACTTGCTTAATCATTATCTTGCACTAGTGAATTAATGACTCACAGTTCAAAGAGAGCTTAAGGACTCACATAAATCAATAAATCAATTGCATAAATTAATAAATCAATTGCAACAGAGCTCCATATAAAGCTTATGTATGCACAAGGTAGACTGTAAAACCTAAGATCAGCCAAATGAGTCATCCTTGTTAATCAATGAAGATGTATTCCAGAGAATGAAAATAATTAAAGTGGATTTGATGACTCCTTCTACCCCATGGAGCCCTTTTCAAATAAACCTACTAAAATGAAGCAATACTGAGCAAATATGAATGCTGTTCATATGCTAAATATCTTCCTTTCTATTGTGAGAACACTTCTCAAAGTAGAAGCAAATGGCTGCTTTTACTCCAGAAAAATAACTTGTCACTCACATGAGTGAGTCTGTTTTTTGCCAAAACACAACACAGCTTGATCTGGTTAGCAGAAACCTATTAGAATTATCCATTGTAAGAAAGGCTGTTCTCTAATCCTCTCTCTACAGAAAATTTGCAACCTGAGGGGATATTTGAACTGGTTTAATCTCAGCATTGCTCCATGAGATTTTTCTAACACATATGTACAGCGTTATGTCAAGTACTTAAATAGTGTTGTAAGAAAAATAGAAATGGTGAATAACCTAATTTCAGTAAAAATTAGAAAATACATTACATAAAAATAAGGAGGGCTTTATTAGAAAGCTTATACATCTGGGGTGTGCACGTCCTATGGCTCCCTGACCACTAGCTGCTATGAAAACCAAACTGCTTTAAGGGATACAAATATCCAGTGATTGGAAAGATCAGGCAATAACACTGCTATCTCAGGAAGAAGTTCTGTGCACAGGGAAGGTTTTCTCATGTGATCCTTCATGTAGCTGTTTTAACACTGATTGGGGGGCAATATTTGAAACAGCATTTAAGTGATTTCTGAAGAACTCCTACAGAACCCAAACCCTTTTAGAAAAAGAGGACAGGCCAGTCTGTTCTGATTCGTGCTTATATGAAGAGATATATTGCTATGATCAAATACTGAAATGTTTACATTTCAGTGGGATGAATCTGCCCAGCAAATCTTTCCATTATGAAACAGAATATTTTAAGCTTCTGAGAAGTAAATTTTCTCCAGCAATTTCAGCCAACTGAATCCACACAATGAGCATCACAAAGCTAAAAGGTTTAGTCACGCTTTTCTAACACTGCATCTGGCTAGGAAGAGAACGCAATCAGAGGTGGAACAAAAAGATTTAAGAAGCAAAGTTGCCTCATTAACCCTTGTGCTGGCAGAACCCATCCAGTTATATCTTCACAGACTTTTCTAAGCCACGTCAGAACATTCGGGCCAGGTAGGCTTGGCACCACAAAACTGACAGGATCTTTCCAACTTAGTTGGTTCGACTTTGCAACAGAGCTTTGAGCTTTTATTTTTTAGAATTTGGTGACAAAGGGTTCTGGGATTAGTTGCTGTACTTGAGAAAAATGTCATACACTTTATTGCCTTTAATGAACCAATTGCAGTCCCCCGAAAACTTTGAAGACAAAAAACCAGAAGACAGCATTGCCTTTGGCTACTTCAGAGAGTCCCTCTACCACGTCAAGGATGACATTCTCACAGACATAATTGCTGGTTCCTCTAGTTATACAGACATTTCAACAAAACCTGCACAGAAAAAGCAGAAATTTTATACCAATTTGCATGTATGCAGGAAATCTTGTAATCTGTGAAGCAAAACCAAAGTCTCACCAGTATTCTAAAGCAGATTTTAAATAGGTAGATAAATTTCAAAAGGTATCAATTCTCTTTCCTAGAAAATAAATTGCCAACAATTTGAGGATTATGAATGGCTTCAGGTCAAATAATTACAACAGTAATAAAATAATAATGCATGTTTCTGAAATCCTAGCATTAGGACTACGAAGAGTCACTGTTCTGGAATGAAAATAAAAGATGTGCATGTCAACTGCCTCACGTAAATAATAGAACCTGACCTCTCAGATTTTAGGAAACAAAATTAGAAAACACAGATTTTTTTACCTGCTCTAGCTCAAGACTCCCCCCCC
>VXAZ01008956.1:262900-313977 GCA_013399875.1 Gymnorhina tibicen | reverse complement strand
ATTAAATTGTATTCCTGACTTGGACTCTCTCACTAGTTTGCTTTCAAACTAGCACACTCATCACATGTGAATATCAGAGATAATTCAGATAAACCAGGTGGGATTGCAAGATCCTGGACAGTTGAATTTAAAAGTCCTCACTATTTCAGATTCAATGAAGAAAGAAAAAAAATAAGAGAGAAACAACATATGCCAGCAGAGATAAGGATGAGTTTATTTTCTAACTGTATCAGAGAAAAAAAAAATCATTAACATGGCATTGGTCTGTTATTAAATTGAAACAACAGAAGAGTCAATATAGATGCAGGAAAATTAGGGCTAATCAGTATTATTCCGCTTCATATTCAGAAAAAACCCATGGATAATATGGTTTTCTCATTTCATTAGAAGCAATTATTCCTAACTGCATCAATAGAAAGTTGCAAAAAGGCAACTTTTAAAGCTAGGAATACCAAAAATCAGTAGACCTGGACAATATAATCAAAGTATTAAAAACAGGTAGCTGAGGAACTCTTTGGATTACAAGTATTGACTTTAACCAACTCTTGGAGAACAAGGGCAATTTTACAATACATAAAAGAAAATATCACACCAACACTTAGAAAAGGGAAACTAGAATAAGGTATGCACTGGCAATGTAATGCTGATCACTGCAGAACAACAAAGGAGATCTTATTTCCTTAATGTCATAAAGGGGGATCCAATAGACAATAAATAAAAGGAGGGTAAAACAATGATCAATTCAATTTTGTTCTCTTAAGGAAAAAAAAAAAGGCAGCCTTTTCACAAAGAAAATAGCTTTCTATGGCAAGGCTGCAATTCTATTTGAAACAGAAAATATGATACAGTGAAAAGCATAATTCCCTAAGCTCTGTAGTATTGGATAGGAAGGAAAGAAAAAGAGGAGAAAAAAGGCATCATTGTGTTGGCATCATTTAAACCTACACATGGTGCAGGTTTAAAAAAAACAGAAAAAATTATTTGTTGGAAACTTTCAGCTGCATGTGTTGGTTTAACACAACCTGGTTTTTAATGGGGGCGGCAGAAAAGCTGCTCGAAAGTTCTATGTCCGGCACAGAGCCAATCACTGAAGGCTCTGACGATGGGCAGGTTACTAGCCCAATTAGACAAGCTGGTAATGCCTCTGTGATAACATATTTAAGAAAGGAAAAACCACAGGAAGCTTTCTTCTTTCTTCTCCCAAGGGGTGGTGAGGCAGCCACCAGGGCCCATCCTTACCCTGGGCCTGGCTGGAGGCAAGATCTGGCAAGCACATCCTGGGTAACACATCTGGACAAAACTCTGTAAAGACGCAGCTGCCCATTGGCATATCACCAGTCAAACAAAGATCACCCCAAGTTATGGGAGAGATGGCATCTGTGGCCACCAACGACCACCAAAGCCCCACCTAAATATTCTTCTGGATACCTGAAACCTGAACCGTAGATAACATAAGATAAAGGTGGTACTCAAGCCTAGGGGGAGGTTAAAAAAGCCTACAGAAAAGAATGTATCACTGATAATGGACACAAATGGAGAATCAATGGGCCACAAGGAAAGCCTGCTCAGCAACTGTGCTGAAATCAGCTCTAGCTGGATAAACGGTAATTCTGGCATGGGAAGGCTGGGAACACTGATCCCAGAAACCCACTGACTCAAAAGAAGAGAAAGACTGCACATGCAGACTAACTAGCACTAGAGGTGAGGCAATCCTTTAACCAATTGCATAAGAGAATTGTGTAGCCAACAAACATTAATTCCTTTGTTTGCTAAAATGTATAGATAATGAAAAGTTTTGAATGACCTTGGTACCCCCACCACCAAAAAGCCCAGAGTGAAGAAGGACTAACAGGATGCTGCTGGATCCACAGGTGGTGACTATTTTCTACTTGAACACTCTCTCTCCCTCCCCTCTCTTTTCTATTTCTAATTAATTGTTAAATAAAATATGTACATGGTCTTGTTTGCACCCTAATTTGGGCAGAGGCATTTCTCAATAATCAGATCTTAACAAGACTATCATATTTAGTAGTGGTAAAATATCTTAATCACACATAATGTTATTAACCTTATTAGACAACTGACCCAACAAACAGGTGTGTAAACAATAAAAGATACACATCTTGCTGATAAAATGCGTATATTTTTAGTTTTAGGTCTTGTTGGAAAAACTGTACATGATAAATTATGAAATCTGTTGATATACTACAAGAAGCATAACATTTCCCCTTTCATATATAAGGGAAAAAATTAATTCCTCACCATCTTTGTGAGAGAATCAGTCTATCATCATTCAGTTAAGTGCTGGAATTAGTACAAAATTACCAAGCAGGATTCCTACCCCCATCACATCATGTAAGAGTCAGAAAAGGTGTTAGACACCTAATTCTCCTGGATTTGGAAATCTTTTAGCTACATATTTAGAAACCCTGCCCTGATCCTCTTCACTTTGTACAGTAGGAGTGATATGAAATACAAAACAGTAAAATGATAGAAAGCCTGAAGAGGAATAACTTAGAATAGACAGCAGGAATTACTTTAATATCATATATAATTAGCTTGCAATATATCATGAACAGTTTGTTAAAGGTTCTTGACTATTAGGCACTGCAGACTGCTGCACTGAAATTTATTAAAACCCCTGCATTTAAGTGGATGCAAAGTGCAAGACTAATGACATGGGTAACAATATTACTACTAATACCAACAATAAACACATTACTATGCACGTCATTAGTCCCAAATTCACACACATGTACATGTCATATGTTCAAAGACCATTAAATGTCAGGAATCTCACAGTATCTCTAAAAACAAATATGGAAACTTGTGGAGATGGCAGCATGTTGAATCCTGCCACAGAGAACTGTATGTGGCAATGATAGAAATGCTCCTCTCAGAAGAACTTGTCACAACTCTGTGTTCTGTGCCAACATGGCATTTGTTTATCTTTGCTAGTGAAAGCAGTGAAAGCTTTGAATGCACAACCTGCACATGGAATCTATGTGAATGTTCAGGAGCACACTCTGCCCAGAGAGGCGGGATCTTAATGCTGTGGCAACATGATCGATCTTTTAATTTGCTACAGCCTGAACGGAAACTGAGTCCAAGCAAAAGGTCAGAACAGGCATTTTATATTCTGTGTTAAAGGAGGGGAGGAAAAAATGTCTTTGAGGAGTAAAGTAAGTAGCTAATGAGACACAGCACTGACAGCTGGAATTTAATAAGTGTCCACTTCACAAGGAAAATTGCTCTTAGTAATTAAATACAGGTATCATACAAAGCTTCTGCTTAGAGCTAGACTTCAAAATCCTTCTGTCAAGTAGGACTGAAGAAGTTTTACATACCAGGTAATATAAGGGTGAGTTTGCCTGGGAGGCTAGTCCTAAATGAAGAGGGTTAATTGCATAAAATTCACAGTCCTGTCAGTGGTAAATAATTCCAGAGGGACTTGTTCAGATAGTAGCCTGGCATTACTGAAAAACAGACCACAACTAAAAAAAACTGTTATAAAGTCCGCCAAAACCTGAGACACATAAAAAGTTTATTAGTCATTGCAGAAATAAAATGCAAACAAGATCTTTTTAGAGGGATCCAAAATTCTTTATGCTCCAGGTCTGTAGGACCGTAAAACTCTACCTGAGAAAATTTTAAACAATCTTCTAATTAATCGCAGGATTTTATAGCCTCTCACAAGCTGTAAGTAAAACATTAACAGGGTAGGAGGAAGTACTCTCTGTACTAAGCATGATCCAAACCCTGCTGACACAGCCCACTAGATGAATCAGGTTACATCAAGCTGAGATTATAATGGGTACTAGCCCACAGAATAGTGTTTCATCCAGGGGACTGCATTCCCCTATATAAATGAAGGTATAAGTGTCTAAATTTTTGGGAGCATCTGAGAGAGAAGAGTCTGACAGGTTTTCTGTAATTTGAGACATCACCATCAAAATACGACCACGTAACATATCCTTCAATAATAAAACTCATATCCCTGAAAAGACGTTTTGATCATCACTTAATCAGCGTCCAGCAGAATACTGTTGGTATCACAAAAACAAAGCAGTTTAAGTATCTAGACGGTTGAATGTTTTTACCAGCTAGATCCAATAAATTTGCATATAGTCAAGAATGTATAACAAAACCACACAGCTCTACATACCTCAGTGTAAAAGAGCACTGACTCTGCAATACACGTTTTAACCTACCTCATAGTACATAGGCACGTCTTTAGCCCTTGTTCTCTTTTGACCCCCAAATTCTGCGATCTGCAAGTAAATAAAGCATTCTAGTGTAAGAATATTTTATGTTTACATGAATTATTTTACTCATTATTCCCTTTTGCAAATGCTACGCTCACACTCCAAAACAGTGAAGAATCATCTTATGGCAACCCTGTACCTTAGGGAGTGAGTTTTTGTGATCAGCACCTTGAAGAAAAGTCTGTAAGAAAACATCATTTTCAGGGAGCAGAGCAGCTTATACAGTAAACTTTTCTTTTTCCATTTTTAACTCCTATGAATTACAGCAATGAAGCTGGTAAAAAGTAGAGAGAATAAGTCCTATGAGGAGTGGATGAGGGAGCTGGGGCTGTTTAGTCTGGAGAAATCCTTTTCTCAGGGGAGCCCTTATCACTCTCTACAACCCCCTGAAAGGAAGTGTAGCAAGGTGGGGATTGGCCTTGTCTCCCAGGCAACAAGTGACAGGATGAGAGGAAAAGGCCTCAAGCTGTGCCAGGAGAGGTTCATGTTGGACACCAGGAAGGATTTTTTCACAGAAAGGATTGTCAAGCATGAGAATGGGCTGCCCAGGGAGGTGGTAGAGTCACCATCCCTGGAAGTGTTCAAGAACTGACTGGACGTGCCATGTAGTGCTGTGGTTTATTTGATAAGGTTCAGTGAAAGCTTGGACTTGATGATCTTGGAGGTCTTTTACAACCTTAATGATTCTATGAATTAGCGTAATTTTTGAAACTTACATAGAGCAGTTTATCATTACCACAAAATAAGAAGGCAGGATCTAGAAGTGACATCTACAGCTTGGTTCATTATTAAAAGTTACTTTCTTGGAATACCTGTCTGAAAACATCGTCACGTGTTACCACACTGAAGAGCTTTCGCAGTGGCACCTGCACAGCAAGAGACAGCGCCTGGGTGTGGATTTCATCCTCAGTCTTGGCCCCAACAACAAAAGCGATGCTAGGCTTCCAGTCATCCTGCATTCCAAAATAAAATATTTAAGGTATTAAAACTCATGCCAACAAAAGTGTATCTCTGCAGTTTCAAAGAGTAATCTTGGAAAGACAGCTTTATGTCACTTTAAGACATATTAAACATCACTGTATTAATCACACTGAAATTGCATGCAATCTGAAAAAGCCCCTACTACTTTGTCCCAATTCTTTCTGCCATGAGGTGGCAGCATTATGCTACGGAAAACACAAGTGCCTACTAACACCCTTAACAAACCTTTTCACAAGGAAATGCTGCATTAGCGTCTCACAAAGATGTACTAACTTAAAACACATTTGCAGATTTGACAGTTCAGGTAGCAAACAAAAGTGAATTTTGAATATATGTATTATTGTGATTATTCGATGTAGAAAAAAATAAACAATTTTCAGCTCCCTCATCCTGGGAATCAGATAATGCCCAGATACTATTTTCTGAACATTGGAGCATTATTTTTATGATGTTTTATGAAGGTATATTTATGCCTAGTATGGTTCTTGCATGGTTTCACTAAATGTTCTTAATCAAGAAAAATTACTTACCAATGGCAAGTTGTATTTCACTACAATATTGATGAATTAAAAACACAAGCAGTTTTCAAACATTTGTAGTAGCATATACATTATTTTAATGCAAAAAATGTTTTCAGCATTTCAGCACTAAAAAAATGCAGAACAAGAGAAAACTGGAACACTTTATTTAGTGATATACATCCACAAAAGCTTAAAAATTATGTAATTTAAGCAACTTTTACTGGTTACTCTCTTTCACATTTCTGCTTTAACCGGCTGGAATCCCCTTCACTGAGTGAGTCGCTATCTCCAGCACATCCACATCTCACTCTGGAGTATTCTTTATCAGCATCAGTGGTGGCTGAACTATAAGCATTTGTAATGGTTGTGCTGTACAGGAATCACTGATTGTTTTTTTTCAATGCACATCTGCATGTGTAAACTGCAAGGTTACCAATACAGCTGCATAAAGGCAAACATGGAAATGGATTCAGTCAGATCAAGCAGTCCCAGGACAGTCACATTAATCAGGACCAGGCTAAGCAGAGTCACAGTCCAGTGTGCATCATAGCAAGGAAAGATTTTAAGAGATTTAAGATAGGGTGGTAAATTTAGGATATTGAATATTTTAATATATTTATATTATGTGCAAAGTCCTTGTGGAACAGGAACAAAACCTGGGCTGAGCCTACGGTAAAGTGAGGAAAAGGACCTAAGGAAAAGACTTAAATGGTAAGAGAAGCATCTTCTACCAGTTTTACAGTACCCTTCTTCATTTGTTCCTTTTCTTAGCTGATAAAAAGCCTACCTAAATGTTTGCAATTTGAGTAACTGATGGCTTGGGATGGGAGAAAGCCACAGTTGACCTAAGTTTCAAAACAGTGCATGCTTGCACGGCAAGACACAGTTTGTCAAACACGTAAGGTAACAAAGGATAACATCACATGAGTATACCCCTTTTTTCTAACCACAGAATATTCAGAAAAACAAAAAAGATGTAAAGGTCACCTGGGTCATTAAGTGAAACTGCAAGTAGCTACAGATCAGATAACTAATCCAAACTTTCACATACAGCTCCACACATGAAGTTCATGAACTTCCCTGATGGTTTATAGCAGCACAAAATACACCTCAAGTTCTAAAAATCATGAGTGCTAGAGAGCGCAAGTGTATCACTGATACTCTAGGCGTATGCAAACTTGGTGGAATCTATGAGTGTCCAGCTGCCCTGGGGCAGCAGACATTGCTCAGTGGAGAAGTGGCAGCAGTGGTGGGGACTGCACCAAGTACACTGAATTTCATTTTCATTTTTTTCATCTGCGGTAAGGATGGGGCATGGTAACTCCTTCTGCCTGAAGCTGCATGGTAGCTACTGGTACACAGCACTGTGAAAAATCTCTAGGTATTCCAATATTATCTACATGCACAGGAGTTGCAGCTAATCTGGATTAAAGCTATCATTGTATACCTGCCAAGAGCTGGACAGTAAAACTTCATCATTCTTTGAACAGTAAGTATTTAGATGCCCATGCCTGTGTGGAAAGGCATAATTTTCTAGGCTCTCAGAACTGAGATGGAAATGCTCTCATGTGGCAGTATCCTGGTGTTCCCAGTGCTCACCAGCAGAGACAGAGTCTTTAGAACAACCATCTACCTGTGGCATGAGCCAATGGAGCAACTGTTATCACTACACTGCTCACTTCAGTGCGGACCACCACGAGAGGGAAATAAGGTCCAGTAAGTCTCACAAAGAGATGCTGACAGCATAAGAGCAGCAAGAATCAGGAATGTCAGGTTCTACTCAGGATCCTATGGTAAGCACAGTCCAGCAGCAATAAAGAGCTTGCTCTCACAACTTCCTGCAGTTCTTCAGATACGCAAAGAAATCTCTATCAGAGAGTTCTAAAACTCTGCCTTATGCCTTCTTTAGTTCCTCCTTAAAACATGCTGATAGCTCGCTGCCTACAAATTAAACCTGCTTAGCACTGATTAATATCACTGCAACAACGTCTGGGCAACCTGTCTTCCTTATCGTCCTCTCTCTTCTTGATTTTTCCACCCCTTGGTCACAACTGTCCCTTGTTAATATCTCCTTCCTTTTCCACTCTTTATTCCTCATCTGAGTTACATCATTTGTCTTAATGTTTCCCCCACCTGTGACTTGCTTCCCAGCTCTTGTTCTCTGTCTCCTTGTTCAGCTAGCCTCTGGTTTCATTATCTGATTCCACTTCAGGCTTTCTCCATCCTCAGATTCCTTCTCCAAATTGTTATCCTCTAGTCCATGTAATAATTCCCAGGCACTTTCAGAGTTATGGTTGAGCAATAAGACTCTCCTTCACAAAGGTATTATAAGCCTTTCTAAGAGAACAGAATTTTCCTGGTTTCCACTGTGGTGCCCACCTTTACAGCAGCCTGTGACAAAGCACCAAAGCAAAACATCAGGGTAGGTCCTGCTTGTGCAAAATCTGTGTTTTAAAAAAAATTAGGACTTACGCAAACAAAATTATCCAACCCCAGATATTTGTTATCCAAGCAGAAATTATCATCAGTGGGCCACACCTTCTCCCCACTGAAAATGCTCTGCTTCAAAGAAACAAGGTGATAAAGCTTCTCCACAGAACAGCTATGAGAATATTTATAGTATAGGCAAACAATTGGTTAATACATTAAAAATAAAATACATGGAATGAGTATCTACAAGATAACTGAACTGGCAGTGAAAATTATGACCTTACTTAATTCTACAGAAGTATATGCAGCTCAATACAAGGTCTTTTGCGCAAAAATTTAAGCATTATTAGAGACAGCCTATACCTCCCTAGTGCTAAATGAAGAAAAGAAAGTGCTTTTCTAAAAAAAGTGCAATACCTGGAAATAGGAGCTAGAAGTAGCTAGTAAATATCCGAAGTAGCTGCACAGACTTTCACAGAGAATAATAATCTAGACTGCCAGAGTCATTAATAGCATGTCATCTATTTCTAGACTGACCAATTTTGAAGCCCTTAAAGATCATTTTTCAGAAAAGCTGCACATTGAGAACATGAATTGAAGTCAATAAGGATAGTCAATGTGCAGCATTAATACACAGTTTAAGGTGTTTAATTGATTATACTCTTTTCTGATGTTAAAAATCTAGTATTTTTGCAATACTGCCTTTGTATTATCGATCCTGTAACAGTATCCTTAATGTTCAAGGCACTGAAAGGACAGAGAAGAAACAGACCCTGCTTCTACAGCTCACCACCTAAAATCACAACATAAAAATGTGAAGGAAAAGTAGTAAAATGTATATGGTTACTTTAAAAATATTTTCTCCCTCAATATACAACTGCTTCTCTACTTAGTTTTATTCTTTCAAATGTTATTGTAGTATCAAGGCTTGAGAAAGGATCTGAAAAAGGATAGATTAGTGACCCTAAGGCTACCTCAAATGACGTTCCCAGCTTAATGCACAGGACAGAGAAAACCATAAAAATAACTACTGGAAAATCATGGAAACAGTCTAGGGAGGTTGTCATTGAGCATATAACACAAGCACTACAAACTGCACAAAGAAGACCAAAATGCAGGGAGCAGATATCCCAGAGAACCAAAAATGCTGGTTCAAATGTGAATTTAAAAAAAATTGAAGCTGGAAATGTGGCACTGGCAATTGAACACTGTTTAAACAATCTGAAACAAACTCCAGTTAAGGGCAGGCCAGATCGCTCTGACTGGAAAACATCCAGTGACAACCATTGTTACAAATGACATTGTCCTCCTGGTTTTAAAACTCTTGGCCATGTCAAGAGTTGAAATGCACGAAAGTCTCTCGGTGTTAGAAATAACCATCTGTGTGGGAAACTTCTATGTCCCTTAGCTGGAGAGGCTCCAAATCTGCAAGATCAACCTAATTCTGAAAGCTCCATGTAAGCAGCAAACTTTTTTTTGGTTGTGCAAAATCCTTGCTTTCACAAAACACAGAAGGTGCCTCATCTCACAATTTTGTTCTCAAGCCTCCATTGTGTTCCTCTGTAATGTGATTTTTTCCAACTGTTAAAAACCAGTACACATAGCCTGTATATCTTGTTCATCACAGCAGTACTGGAATAGCATAGGTATGTTAAGAAAATATCTAACTTTAATTCACATTGAAGAAAAAGCAGATGTAGCACACATTTTTTTCTTCCTTTTTAAACATATCTTGTTTTCTCTGCTTCATTTCCTAGACACAAAAGGGCAGCTGTTCTAGGGAAGACAGTTGAACAAGTCAGGTATATTGTTTATTTTTGCAGTACCAGTTTCTAGATCTCTTTGGCCAAGAAAAGCATCAAGCAGCCATCTTACCCTCCCTCCCATTTCCAGACAATCTGGGTATCTGTCATTTTATTTTTGTGGTACTTAATGTTTTGGGGTTTAGAGTTTTTTGTTTGGTTGCTTTTTTGGTTTGTTTGGTTTTTTGTGGGTTGTGTGTTTGTTTTGTTTGATTGTTTGGTTTTTTCCCTTAGGACAACAACCAGTAATTTCATTTCATTACAGCAGAATTTCGAATTTACCTGTAAGGGCTGAGAAGAAACATTTGAAAACTCAAACTCCAAACATCTGAGCATCAAACATATTAGTGATTCATGAACAATTAGAGTAGTAACAACTCTAACACTCTTTATTTTCAACAATGAGGGAGCTTGTAAACCAGTAAATACAGCTGGCATTGCTGGGAAAGGTTGTTTATCAGGAGTTTTGTAGCCTTAAGGTAGGACATCACTTCTTAGAAATCTGCAGACCCACTTTCATTACGTGCTGATTGACACACCCACATTTACTAATGGCTTTTAAGAGCCTGAGCTTTTGCTGTACAGCATGGGCAGGTGAGAGAATATCAAAGCTCAACAGAATGATTAATTTTTCTCTGAAGAGGAAGTAGTATGAATAGCAATCAAAAGTGGAGCCATCCTATTCAGAACACTTTTAGAGGTTTCAAAAGATTTAAGTTCATTTTAATTTTCAGGCCCTAAAAGGCCAATAAAATGAGAGAAATCACACAGATGGAAGGTCAGCACAGAACATGGCCTCCAGTTGTTATGCTCAGTTATACTACTTAATAAGAACAAATAATAAATAACAGTTGTTTCAATTAAGGGCTGTATTTGCCCAGAATTCACCTTTCACTCAGCAAATATGACCCTTTAGCTACTTAACACGTGCAGAGTTTAAAACTAGCTAAGAATCTTAATTTATATTTTGCAATTTAATTCTGTAGTGAACTCAATCAAAATAGATGATAAATATCTGAAGGCAAATACCATTTGCAACTCCATGTTCTTCTGCATAACACATTAGAAACAAGAAAGATATATATAAACTATAATGTGAGGCTCTGGAAAATCCGTATTTCCTCTGTATGTGTTTTTAAGTTGTGTGTTTGCCAGTTTTCACAGTGCATTTAGTAAAAGTAATTATTTGGTTAGTAAATATAATTTAAATCATATTTCAGTTAGCATACTCATCCATAAAAATCTTAACAGCACTGGTAAAATGACTCTTTTTCATAGATTGAACTAATAAAATAGGGTAAGTCATAAACACATTAAAATGTGAAATTTCACCACTCGGTCTATCTGGTACAATTTAAAACCAGTTCTAGTAAATTCCCTTTGCCTCCACTAAAGGGAAAGAATATTTTCCAAATTGATACAAGTGAAAGATTAAAAAAATTCTTTACATATGAATTATGAGGAGAGACATTTATTTACTCGATAGGAGTTCCTGCCGTCTCCCAAATAATTTCAGATTCATAGGGTATTTCACATACAATACTGAGGACAAGTAAGAAATAAGTTTTGTGCACTGTGTCTGGTGAGACCTACAATTCAAGTTGCTCAACACTCTCTTTTACAGACTGCTTTCAGTTCCTGAGCTTCATATATCTGAGTTTAAACTTTGTATGTTATATGATTACTGGGGTAGGGTGGGTGGGGGGAGGGATAGTGTGGTTAGACTATTTGCAGAATGAGATTTGATTTTTAAAAATCATGTTTATCCTTTAATAAAAACCCCTATGTGATTAAGTAGTTAAGGTATTCAATGCCCTCCGTGTTCAAGAGGAAGGAATTAAATTTGGCAGCAGAGTCGTACTTGTGTCAAAGATGTGCTTTTACAGAGCATGTTTATTTACATTAAGTACACCCACATTTGGCCACACTTGATGAATCTTGATTCACACATGCTCAGAAGAGATTTGCTGGCATTTGACAGTTTTGCACCGAGTGTGCTCTTGCCCATGACTATAAGAGCTGAATAAGAACACTCCTGCAGTAAGAAATTACAGTGGCTGCCCAGCATCTCAGAAGCCTGAGTTCAAGCTGACCGCAGCAAGGAGACAGTTTTTCCCAAGTTCCCAAGGATCTGTCTGTGAACAGCATGGCAGAGAAAGCGAAATTAGCTTAACTGGAACAGAAAGCAGTCAGACGATACCAGAATTACGGAAACAAGGAATCTCAAGTCAGCCCCCACGGGTATAGGCATTACGATAATCTTTAATTAGGTGATCACATACTTTTTCCTACGGAATTCTTGCCCCATTCAGTGAGCATTCAACATTTTTTTTCCATCTGCCTCAATGTGTGGTCCTGAATAATACCAACTTTGACATTTCCTAAATTTTGAGCATTTTATTTCCTACCTTTAAAAATACTTCAATATAATGGTTTGCATTTAAGAAATGCAATAAATTATGTGTAGAGGCAGCAGAGCATACAAAGGACGTTGTTCAGTGAATTCACTGCACAATATCCACAACCACAATAAACACCACCATAAAAAAAACATAATCACTAATTGGCACCTTGCTAGTAAGCATGCGAGAAAGACCAGGAACAGAGTAGGTGATGGAGATTGGACCTTCACCCCATTCTTACGCTTCAGGGAGCTTTTCCGAGGGTAAGGACAAGATTCACAAGCAAGAAAGGGCTTAAGCACCCTAGAACTCTACTGAAAAATCTATGTTCTAGGGGAAAATGGGAAACAACAACCTAAGCTATTCAAAAAATGGTCTTGTTTGGCTAAACTTGTACTATATTGTTACTACCAAATAAAAGTAAAAGCAAGTAAATATTTAAGAGATTTTTGGACATCTGTAGCATTTTCGGTCAAAGCAATTAGCCAGTTTAAAAGCCTCCTCCTGAATTAAAAGTTCCTCATATTTAACCAGTGCTGCTGGCGTATTAAAAGAAAAAAACCAACAAAACACAAACCCACAGCAGCTAAAACAAAAAACTGCTTCTTTTTTTTTTTTAATAGGGCACAACAGGGATCCACAAAACAAGGAAGCCACGGAAGCAATTTGTCTCACTTGCAGGAGCCCTGCTAGATAAACACATGCGAGATAAATATTATTGTTTGCTAAACTACCACCCTATTTTGAAACCAAATTTTCTCTTGCAAGTCAAGATTTATGAGAATTACATTGCTTACACAGAACCTGGAAACCTAAATATGCCTTTAGATCCTCACAGTCTGTAAAAGAAAAAAAATTAAAAGGAAAAAAAAAAGTGCCTTTTTGCTGCACACACTCAGGCAGGAAAATTACAGCCTCACATTTTCAACGCTACAGTTAATGCTGTGTCAGCACCTCCATCAAACCTCGCTGTTCAGCAGTTTATAAAAAGTTCACTCCGAGCCGAAACTTGGCACCCAGAGCCCAGAAAGGAAAGTGCCGAGGAGAAGGAGGAGCAAAGAAACGCGCAGGGCGACGCTCGCTGGCGGGGGGCAAAGGGGCAGGGGGCCTCCGCCGCACATCGGGGCCATTCACGGCCCTCCCCAGGGCCACCCTGCGGACCCCTGGAGCCCCCGGCAGCCGCCACCCCCGGGGCGGGGGAGCGCCGAGAGCCGCCTCCAGCCCGCTCCCCCTTCCCACCGCGCCGCCGGCTCTGCCCGTCAGCTGCCTTCACCTCCTCGAGGCGGGCGGACACCAGCGCGGGCTCCCAGCTCGACAGCCCGGCCACCAGCGAGTCCCGGCCGGTCTTGGGCCCCTTGGGCCCCATGGCGCTGCGGCGGCTGCTGCGGCCCCGCCGGCCCCACGCGTCGCCCCGGAGACCGCGCCCGTGGGCGTCGCCTGCCGGCCGCGGGAGCGCTGGGCCCGGCCGGGATCGGTGTCCGCGGCCCGCCCGGGGCGGCCGCCTGGAGCATCGCTCCTGCGGGGAAAGGCCGGGGGTGCCTGTTCAGCTGTTCAGCCTCGGGAGGGAACATCATCAGTGTCTATCAATATCTAAAGCGGGGGTGTCAAGAGCATGGACCCAGGCATAGGACAAGAGGCAACGGGCAGAAACTGATGCACAGGAAGTTGCACCCGCATATGAGTGAGAATTTTGCTGTGTGGGTGACCACACACTGGAACAGGTTGCCCAGAGAGATTGTGGAGTCTCACTCACTGGAGACAGTCAAGAACCATATGGGTGCAACTCTGTGCCACGTGGTTCTAGGAACCCTGCTTAAGCAGTGAGGTTGGACCAGACGACCCACTGTGGTCCCTTTCAACCTGATGGCTTCTGTGGCATTCTCGTGGGGCTTTTGGGTGCTTTCCATCATCATTTTTGAGACCACGAGCTGCCGCCATCACAGCTGCCCGAAGGAGAGGCCTCCCCGAGGCTGCGTGGGGAGTGTTGGGGCAGCACGTGCTCCCATGGACACCAAGTGACACATCTCATCCCCAGGACACCAAGTGACACATCTCATCCCCAGGGCCACTCGGCAGCACCCATGGCAGCTCTCGGCGTGCCTGGGGAGGAAGGCGAAGGAGCGAGCTCCGGCCGTGGCGCTGGAGCGTGACCCGATCAGCGAGGCGGGGGGGTGCGCAGGTGTGGGCAGCCAGGCTTGCTCCCAGGCCCAAGTGGCTCTCCAAATACTACCATATGTTACGGCACTGGGACCAGAAGGGGAGAGGGAGGCACTGTTGGGAGAAAACAGGAGAGCTGCCAAGATAAAGAATTCATTACAGAGGAGTCATGTCGTGATCTCACACTGGAGACGAGTGAAATATTCTGTGTGATTTAACATTTGGTGAAAATACCCTAAACCACATGCTGCCCTTCCCCCACCCACTTATACCGACCAGGGTTGCTCAGAGCCTCCAAATCTTTATTTTATTTTCGTCAGAGCTTAAAACCCTGCTGTGCAGTGTGTTACTGCCTAAGTCAGGATTTCATTCTGGGATGATAGTGACCTAGTGTGTGTGCTGTATAAAACACCTTTTATTACACGGGTTTAGTGAAGAAGTAGGAGTTTAGCATCACAGGGGATGTAACAGGCAAGTCTCTCATCATTTTTAGTTTGCAGAAGGGTATCTTCCCTTCGTTTCTTGATAGTGATACAGTTGGTAACATGGGAAAGCTACACAGTAGATTTGCCAACATCCATTAACATTTCCCCCCAGCCCATCTCTTGGCTGGTGTCCATTTCTCTCTTTCTGAGTTTTTCTTTTATTGTCCAGAAAAAAAAAATCAGGCTTAACTTGTTCACAGAAACAGGCTGCATGACATTCCCACCATAACCTTGTTCTTCACTAAAGTCCTGGATACACAGCCTGTGCCTGCTGAGGTGCACTGACAGAGTATGGAAAGGAGGAATGGGGCAGGATCACCAGCTGATGTAGCAGAACAATAGGGGGGTTTGGGGTAGAATGCACAGATAACAGTGCCAAATATCCTAATTATGAACCACCCTTCAGATTTTTCATGGCTCAGTTTTCAGGAATAAATATAAATTTCAGGAGGAGCAACAGGAGAGGGTTGTGCACTCAGATCTTGATGGTGTGGCTGGAACGTGCATTACCATTTTGGTGGGAGACTTTGGTGGATGATTATAACTATTTAATTATGCCCATACCTGGATCTGTATGCTCAGATCATTGGAAGGTTAAAAACCAGAGAGACTGATGTTAGCCAACCAACAGCTGTGAGAACACAAACAGTAGCTGTGAGAACCATGAACCGGCCTGTTTATATCTACTGTGGGTTTGCTTGATGCATAAGGATTATTTGAAGGAAATTGTTCTGTTCTTCTGCTTACAACCTTAGTAAATGCATCTAGATAATTTTTTTGTTGGATGCTGTAGCAGATAACAAGTCAAACTAAAGTAGGACAGCTGATCACTGGGAGTTTATACCAGTTCATTAAAAATTATTTCCACCACTCACAGACAAAGGAGAGGAAGAAATTGCATTTATGCTCTATTACAAAGAGTTGTAGCATATAGTCCCAGAATGCGTTATCCATCAGTGAAGTCAGCTGAAGACATCTCCTGTTTGGTTGCTTGTCCCTGTCCAGTCAGTTGTGCTGCCAAAGATGCTTGTAGGCCAAGCTGTGAACCAGATCACTGAAACCCCCTTGGTTAAATCCTACAACAGACAGACAAATCAGAAATACTGGGAAACTACAGGCTTTGTTTCCTTCAAATGGTCTGGACTGCACAACACCCAGCTGCATGCTTTGCAGTGACCCATCTGAGAACCTTCAGCTTCCTTCTGATAACTAAAAGATGAAGTTGCTGCAATCTCAAAACCTGTACTAGCAAAACTGAATAGTAAATCAGCTATACTAATAAGCGTCTGGTTAGAAGACTAGGCAAATTACAGATTCAGAGAGACAGTATGCAATTTGGGGTACCTTCTGCACAAAACAGGAATGGGCAGATGTGAGCTTGACATTTCCAAGAAGTGAAATTTGGTCTAGTGCAGGAGTTAATGGGACTATCTGTGATGACTTTGTGTATGACAGGAATATTCATGGTGAGATTTTCGGAGAGAGTGGCAACCTAGAAATGAAAAAATCAGCCTTTAATTTTTTGGCTTATTAAAAAACACCGCTTGTGAATACATGTGTGGAGTAACCTAAGACATGAATTTACAGTACACTTGGAATTCTGAATAATACTCTGTGTAAATAAAGCATAGTTTACCTTTCCCTGGGAGACAGGTTAACAAGCCTGTGTATTATGAGTTTATACAGCAGGGTAAGAAAACATGCATGGTAAATACTGTGGAGTAGCTAGACACAGTAACATGCCCGCATGCCCACACTTTTAATAGTAGTACAGAAGGAGTGTTTAAAAATGAGGTATACTCTTTACCTCCTTCAGGAAGAAGGAACATTGGTTGCCTTTTCTTTTAGGGTGACTTAAAGAACATGTGCACTTACTTGTCCTTCAGTAAAGTGTGGGGAGTGGAAAGGCATTACTAGTTGTATGTGTCATTTCTTCTCTACTTGTTATTTTCCGAAAGACTACGGTTGAGTAAAGAACCAGTAAAGGTTTTGGTTCTTATTAATTAAAGCCTGAAAAACAGAGAGGGGAATTAATTTTAATCATGCTTGCTTTGTTTTAAAAATGTGCCTATTTTAAATGCTTGAAAAATATTTGGAAAAAATGATCTTTTCAGTAAGAACCATTGACTTCTCAGCTTTAGTTGGGAAGTAAGCAGAGTGTCTTTGCTTGAGTCCTTAAGAACACACTTAATTGCTTTATACTGTTTTCGTAAGATTTAAAATGTTTCTGAAACAGGGAAGCTTCCTGAATTATGGCTTCAGAAAGCTTTTTCTGTTTTAGAAAACTGGCCAGCAAAGTTGTGTAGAACAGCTAACATGGCCTTCAGCACTTCTAAGGAAACAGTCTTGCATCCTTCTTATATTTCTAAAAGAAGAAGAAAGGTATTAAGAAAAAAGAAAAACACACTTCCTCCCTCCAGCCCCCCCAAGAGAACACTGTTCAGTCCTTTTTCCCCTCAGAAAGGAAGAAGGGGAGGAACATAAAACTCATTTTGCTTTCTTTTCCAGTTTCATAGCACTGCAGCATCTGGGCTGGGAACAGCTTTTGCTTGAAGTTTGCAACCCCCCAGGACACAAGCGTCTCACAAGTTACACAGATTTGACAGCTCTAGCATGTGTTACCACAGCCTGCCTGAACTCTCACATACCAAGCTGGATGTAGGAGGTCTTTGCCTACAGTTGCTGCTCTGGCCACCAAATGATTCTTTTTAATTTATTTCTTATTCTCTAAATTTGTTTATATAATTTGCATAAAGCTTCCCATATGGGCTGCATTGGCCTTGTGGATGTGGACCAAATATCTGTTTTGGCTTTAGGACCTAGAAAGCTTATTTCTACATCACTAAATGTAAGGGGGTAAGTGCGTGTACCCTGAAAGGGATAAAGGTTAAGCCAATTGTAAATATATTAACACATTCCCCTTCTGAATATGACATGGTGCTCTTATTTTTCTAGTGCCAGAGGTCAGTAACTTCTTCATTAAACTGAGTTCTAATCATGAGACAATAAAATAACCTCTCCTTCTCAGATGTGCCTTCCTGATAAAATAAGGGTTGCTAGATGCTTGCTGAACAGTGAGAACTTGCAGGGATGGTTAGAGGGAAAGGGAACAGCTGGATTGTAAAGACAATGCAATTCAGACAGTCCATCCACCACATGGCAGGACCTGCCCTCCAGTGCTGGGCCAGTCTATGCACACTCTGGGCCTAACCTATTTAAGCTGGTCCATCTAATAACATGGCCAAAAGCAAAGCAAGTTGTAGATATTCCCTTCTCCCTCCAGCTCTTGAATTGAGTGGATGCCTGACCAGTCAGTGTTTTTTTCTCCTCACTCAAGTATTTCCAGTCAAGCTGAATTATAAGTGTTTGTAGCCTCTGTTGTTTATCACAAGTATAACATACAGAACAGATCAAATTTTCTTTATACAAATATGTTTACATTTAAGAGTCTCCACGAACTTTGTTTTACTGGGAAAAAACCTCAAAACTTGCAAGGCCCTGTATTTAATTTTGGAAAAGATGCTTTTTTAGTCCACTCTCCCATGTGCATGCATGTGCAAGGAGAATGTTTTTTCCTCTCTGTAGCAAATGGTATAAGGATTTCTGGCAAAGCTTGAAATGAAATCCACTATCATCTGTCAGTAAAACGACTTCTAAATTCCAGCTGGATGTTGTGCAATAGTCTTTAGAGAAAGACTCTTGCATTTGGTATTGTAGTTCTACTGTTTCTAGGTAACTGAATTTTGGAAGTAATTCAGTGCTGCTGGTCAGCAAAAAAAAATCCAAATTCAGGTATCTCAGGCTTTATTCCTGCCCCTTTCCAAAACAGATCACAAGTTTTTATTCTTCTCCCTAAAGAAAGAAATCCAAAGAAAACATTCTTCCACTCTTCCAAAAAGCCAAACTCCCTATCTCCACTCCATTCTCCTGCATTTTCAAATCCTGCATCATTGCATGCTTTCTTCTGGCACAAAAGGAGTAGTTTCCCTAAGGTTATAAAGTCTTTCATGGAGATCTGCTTCTGTAGCAGTCCTTACTCCTACCACCATCCAGAAAGAGTGACTTGCACAGTAGTGCTGAGCACTCACTGCTAACATTTCTCAACAGCCAAACAAAGCAAAGTTTAAATAAGTAGGATTTGAAACATTATGCCATTATTGGTGCAAAAAGAAAAAAAAAGTTTCTAATCCATTAAAAACAAACATTAACACCGTGGAGGGTAAACAGACTTGAGCTGTATGCCAGAGTTTGCAATGAAAATATTGATGAAAAGAGGTGGAAAGACATGGTGCGTTTGTTTTTTTTAAAAACAAGAGATTATTTTTAAAAATAAGTGTAAACTGTACTAGAATTGGAGTAACTAAATGGCTAGGGCCATACTTTGGCCTTGGTAGTCTCATTCAGTGAACTTTTAGTTGGATAGTTTTTAACTGGATTTTCTGAGAGTGATGTCCAATGGCAGAATAACTACATTGCCACATTATATACTATTCTGAAACTGTTGCTTTGACTTTATTTCCCCCTCATTTCTTTCTAAACCATTTTCCTGAGCATATACACTCCCCAAAAGATCTGGTTCAGTGAGCACATTTTGGAAAGAAGTACATGGAGTAATGACTATTTCCTGCTCTGTTTTGGCTCTCAGTCATACTTGTGCCTAAAATCTGCTTTATAGAACAGCCATGATTAAAATTCCCAGTCCTAGGACTATATCACAAAACACTATTATGCCTTACGGTGTCCCCCACTAAATCCTTTACTCTTTCACAAACCTGAAGTGTAACTACTGTCTCCTTACCTCAGACTAGAAAAGCGTCCTGTGCTTCTCTCTTCCCCACCTGCATCATTCCTACTTCACAAGCTTTTCATATCATGCATCTCCAAAATTCAAAGTGGACTCCACACTGTGGCAACATAAAGAATCAAATCCAGTGTTGCCCAGCAGGAGCTCATCTTTCACCAGCACCTCTCTCCTGCCAGTCCTTGCTTCTAGACACAGCTGGTCCGTGTGATCTGAGCTACACCTGCCAAGAACCCCATCCTGTGAACTCCAAGCACAGTGCTCCAATGAACATATTTATGCAGGTGTGGTCCTGTTCCTCATCAGCTGTGCTGGAATGCCTCCTCTCTTGCTCTTTATTGGGCACCCCACTACCACCATTTCCTAGGCAATTATATGAAATAAAAGAATATGGGAAGGCTGGCTTCTGCGATAGCTGAGGAAATGAGTTCAAAGACTAAAATTTGTGAGCCCTCCTGCAGAAACTCCAGATAATTTTAGAATTTACTTATTCCTGAGGGCATCAGGATTTAGCCCTGAACCTGTAGAGTGTCCCCTGCAACTGTTGTGGCCCAAGTTACTAGGAAAAGCATGGTTAGAACCAGGTGATGGGCACGTGCAGGCTATTGCCAGTCTCTGCCTGCCAGGGCCTCATCTTGCACCCTCTTACCAAGACAGTGAGAGTTGGAAAGTATTATGAAATGTGGCTTACCTTTGTGGAATTATCTGTAAGGGAGTAGTATTCTTCGGCTTCTTTGGAAGGACACTGTGCAGTGAAGTAACCACAAAATAAGAGAGTTATCTGCCCCACCAAAGTCCACATATATCCTTTGTGCAAGATTTTAACAAGTCTCAACAATATGGGAAGTTGAAATAATTTGCGCTTTTTTTCTGCAAATGACAGCAAAACCAAGGCTATGTCAGACTGATTTAATTCTCAGAAAACCATTTATTTAAAGATCAAATTATTTTCAATAAAATAATTTTAGGAAAAATAAACATTATTTTCATCCCTATCAGATGCTAATACCTGCTTTAATGTAAAAGCTCCACTTACTACTGACAGATTTGTATAATAAATAAAAGTTACAAAGAAGATTTGTTAGCGCTTTATCAACATTGTATAGCTTCTGCCATGACCAACCACTCATATGGATTCAGTAAGGTTTAAGCAAATAAAATGTGGCAAGTTTTTATACTATATAATTTCAGAGACTGAGTTCAAAAGCATTTCTAATTAGCACTTTTCTTTGTTAACAAACTGTGTTAGCACTAATTCCCATCAGTCAAATTCCTTAACTTGCACTGAGAGCAGTCAAAATGAAAAACCAGGCCTTTTTCCATCTCTCTCCATCTCATTACTTCAGACAAAGCGAAACATTTACTGTGGCAGGGCTGCAAAATGTGGAGGGCCATTAATGGAAAAGGTACAGTACATAACTAAAATCTGGCCATGCTCCCGATGCATTGACTTGCTTGTGCCAGTGCTTTCAGATCATGCATCCTTAATACTTACTTTGTATCCAGTGATTTTTAAGAGAGGTTATAGTCAGCATTGGAAAATAATGTGGAGAGATTTGAGATAAACAGTTGAGCTCAGCAGTTTGGCCCAATGTACCAGTTATGGTGTCTAAACTCTAATTCTCAGCTACACACTTAGACCTGGAGTATGTAAATGTTGTGAAGTGAGTGTGACCGTCATTGGGTATGTCAAATTAGGACTGTGAGCAAAATGAAAGAAAGCAGATTTCTTCATTTTCTTTGTAAGTTAAATGCCAACAGAAAGCTTTATTTGGTGAAAACATCTTTTTTCACTTGCCTTGAATTATCTTTGCTTTTCTTTATTATCCCACAAAATCCTCTGATGACTAAACAATTATAATTTAAAGAAAACACTGACAAATTAGTTATTTTTACTGCAAACTCCCACCAGTAAACCTTAAGTGCCATTACTACCAGTGCAGATCAGTGAACTGCAACTTGTCTGGTTTCCACTTAGACAAATAGCTAACATTTGCAAGATTTAATTGAACTTTCTTCTTTATTTTATAACACCAAATATTGTTTTCCAGGACAGAAGATTAATTAACTGAAATTGAAAGTCTCCTGGTGTAATGTTGTTTAGACAACACTAGAAAGACAGAGCTATGCCACCAAAAAGTGTGAGAGTTTGGATGGAATAAAAGGCTACTCTGAAACTGAATCACTCCTAGATGGTTTTCATTTCAGAGGTGATGGAATTATATTTTGGAGATCATAACAGCTTTTGCACAAAAGGTTCAATCAGCACTTTATGTTCCTTTTTAGGACTTAGTACTTGAGATTCCAAGCTGGACCAAATATATCTCTGTTGTTTTGGGGCAGTAAGTCTGCTGTGGGAAAAGCTGATCGGTTCTGAAGCAAGGAAATTATTGACTACTAAAGCTCAACACTTACCTCATTCAGAGCTTGCCATCAGAGTTCAAGTAATTCTAGATGCTTTGAACAAGAGGCTGAGGCCCAGGTCTGTAGGCACTTAGCTCCCCAGGCACCTTGAACAACCTGAGCTTTTGTACCTGCCTTGCACACCTTCACCCACACACCTTGGATCACTGGAGGTATCCTCATATCTGATCAGAGTGCTTCTGATACGGAAAAAACGAGGCAGACTGAGCTGGATTACCTTCTTTTCTGCCCAGAATGAGTGGATTGGCAATGTGCAGTAGATACGATTGGCAGCACTGGTCATCCAGTGGTTCTAATGGATTTTATGGAAATGTTAGTCAGTTGGTTCACTACATGTACTAGAATGCTGTTCAACTCAGAGACTTGGAGATCTTTCCTGCCAGGAACAGTGGAGTTCCCTGTAGAAAGCACTGTCCTTTTTTGCTTTTCAGAACATGGCAAAATCATGGCAAGCTTCGCAGTGCCATAAACTAATTTTTTTCCCCCAAGCATTCATGATAGAAGACTATTGATGATGCAGCTTGGCCTTTGGGAGGCATTCCTCAAGGTTGCATTTGTTCCATCATCGATATTTCATCAACTACTCAGGAAGAGAGTGAACTTCTGAAAGAATGAGTACACTTCTGATCCTGATTTTGTCTATAGAAGTAATGTGAAGGCATGGAGAAAATGAAGTAACCCTGGGAGCCACTGCATCTGTGCTCCAACACACCAACAAAGCAGTCTGTACAGCTCAAAGTGTGGTGAAGGGTGAGAAGGCACTGAAGGCAGGCATTTGAAGCTGGAAGAAAAGAATTCCAATTCTCTTAATGCAACTATGCTATGAGTGGGGCATGGCAATATTACATTTGGGACTATGCTGTATGCTCAGTGTCTTTTTAAACTGAGAGATCTTGACCTGCCTTATCCTGTTCATTTGCCCATCCTCCCATGCTAGTATCTAGACTTCCACTTATATATTTGGAATTTATAAACTGTTGAAAGGAAGAAACGTTATGCACACACTTTCATCCATTTGTTTTCCTCAAGTCAGTGGGGTAATAGAATGTTTTAATCGAGTTTTGCAAGGCTCCTGACCTAAACAGGAAGCCCTGGAACTCACTTGCATTAGACCTTTTAAAAGAACAGCTTATCAGTCTGATAAAGATCAAGCTGGGGATATTTTGCCCAGCTGCTCTCTGGGATATGTGTGAGAATTTTGAGTGTTTTTTTCTAAGTGCATAAGACACTTCTGTACAGTTGTAGGTCTAAAACATAAATTTAGGAAAGAAAGAACAAGACAAAGAAAAGGTAGCTGTGATGTCAAATATCCTTATTTTCAGTGTGGTTCAGTATGGATTTGTAAAGCTGGAGCTGCAAAACTCAGGTGAGATTCTTGATAGCAGTGGAAGAGCAAGACTGTTCTCTAAGCTAACAGATTCTCAGTACTTTGAATCTATGAGATGAAAGGTACAAGCATAGGAAAGCTTGTAGAAAGGCGATTCCATCCTTCAGGCACAGATATATGTGTTACAGAGTGTAATGTATGTGATATATGTGTTACTCTCTGCAATCTCTCCAGCTGCATTTCACCTGGAGCAGAAACAGTGGGATGTGTGTACATGCTGAACCATAAAACTGTAGTATTTCCTATCTTATCCTTTGGTTGTTTCAAACTTACACTCGTGACCTAGCTCTGGAAAACACTCCAAGTTATGAAAATATTCTGACAAACCTGGTGAAAGGTAGACTTGTTACCCCGAGATGGAGCTTATGGTAGAGACCTCGCTAATTGGCTAGATGGCAGTAGAGGTTGTTTATGTTTTGATACATGTGCACTATGTATTATACCACTTTGAAATTCAGCTTACTGTGCTAGTGGAAAAGTTTCTAATATCACAGATCTACTCATCCCTGTGCTAATGCTGCTGTGTTCTGTCATATCCAGCAAAAAGCGATTTTCATAAGCACGGTTTGCTGTTTGCCTCCATACTTCCTTCATATTCGTAGAATGCAAAACCAAACACCCTTCACTTGTCACTTTTCAAGAATAGATTTCTAATTAACATTATACAAATCAGCCAGATGCCTACTGCTCCAGGGCAGCGAAAGCTGTTTTCTCTCAACTTCCCGGTCGATTCCCAGTTTGTGTTTCCAGTGGTCCCTCTGCTTTCCTTGTACAGTAGAGGGTTTGGGCAGGATTTGGGCTTTGGTTTGCTAGTGTAGTGATGTGGGTTCATGGCACGATAATTAATCCTCTTCATGGTGGGGACAGAAGTAGCTGTGCGAGCACCAGGACTTTTGTGTCCACTCAGGAAATGTCATTCAAGATGGTGGTTTAACTCCTCCAGCAGAAGGGGGCTCCTGTTGGCATGGGAGTCTCCATGTCTCCACAGAGTCTTCACAGGCAGGGTGGCTGCACTTGGGGAGATCTTAAGTTTAGGCAAGGGAGCGTGTAGGGGAAGCTCTGGCAGCCAATCCCTGTGATTCCCAAGAATGCCAAGAAAACCAGTGGTTTACAGACCACATAAAGTACACTATGGCAGGATCACTGGAGACTGAACTTGTACAAGCCCTGTGGTGCAGTACCAGTCACCAGCCCACTGGATGCTGGTAAGGCAGGGAAAACAGACAAGCCGGGCCCAAATATCTTTCTGAGAATCAGGCAACATGCTGATGCCACCACTGAGTCAGAGACCACCAGATGATTTAGGTCTGGTCCCCTAGACAGGTGTTGATGCAGCTTGATGACATTGTGCAATCCCTGTCTCTTTGAGAGAAGGAAATTGCTGTGCAAGGGATCTTTTCGCAGTATCCTTGGCCTCACTCGGTAGCTGACTGGGACAAGTTTCCTGGGGCCTCAGGGAATGGACACACTGAGATTCAGGCTTGGATCTGAAAAACCTGAGTCCCAGAGGAGCTGTTTTACATCCTCCACCTCCTCTTCTTTGGTCCACTCTTCACAGTGTCCTGTGCAGCCCTCTGCTGCAGCTGAAGCTGGTGCCCCTCTGTGGCAGCAACTGCCTTCAGTCTCACTGCTCTGGCTTTGCCTTACCACCTGTTGGTGGATGCACTCTCCCAGGCAGCCTCAAGCCTGGGGAGATTAGACCCATTCATATCTGAAATGACAGGGGGTGCGAAATTTTAAAATGGCTTGTTCTCCTTAGTGCTGCCCCCCCACGGACCCCTGTCTCCCGTGAGCAGCTGCCCCCTCCCACCCCCCAAAGCCCCTTGGAGCAGCTGCTGTCCGTCTGGCTGCCTTGGCCTCTTTGTCAGCTGTTTGATGTCACCTATCAGTCTTCCATCTTTCCTGCAAATCTCTGATGATCGAGTTTCATGTATCCAGAACTCTGGCCGTAAAGCCCCTTTCACTGGTATAATTAGTAATTAGAGGAATAATGTTAGCAAACTCCTCTTGGCATAAACAGACACTCAATCCCCATCTGTCAGGTCAGGAAATTCACATTAGGGCAAAGGCCCAATACAGGTTTTTCTATCTGAGGTGAATGACCGCACACGCTCTGCACTACTTAAGCTGGCCGCATGACATCAAGTGGGAGCTATTTATAAGTGACCACTTCAATTATAAACAATTTTCAGTGTTTTGAAAGTCATCGTGTCTTTCCTGCTACGAATCCCTGTGGGCTTTGAAAGAAATGGTCTCTCTCAGCAATGCTCTGTAATGCTCGGTAAGGAGCCAGGGGGATCATTCATGACAGGTGTTCGAGTCCATGGTCTTTCTTGGAGCTGCACTGCTGGGATGACACCATTCAGTGGAGTTATCCTGTCATTCAAGTGTGACAGGTAAGGTAAACTGAGGACCAGATCTCTTCACTGCAGACATCTTCACTGCAGCTAGCAAACTCCTGATACTCTGCAGTGGGTAAAACTCAAGACAGACTGGTTCAGACTGGAAACAAAGCAGCACATATTTAATGTGGAACAGGCAAAATTGGATGTTTTATTATCCTGTAACAGCCACTATAACTCGAGGATAAGATAATTTAAGAAAGCCCTGTGCCTTGTGTTATGCAGGAGACTGGAGCAGATGATCACAATAGCTTCTTCTGGCCTTATCATCTGTATTGTTTGGCTCCTCATAAGAACTACTTTTTTCCCTTCTGCAGAGGGGAAGGGTCATATGTGACTGAGGATCAAGCTTCTGGTCCTTCCATAATTATATGAGGGAAAGCCAGAGGTTGTACAGCTGGGCAAGGGCTCAGCAGTGGTTAAGATCAGAAACCCTTTTCTGGGTTTTTTGTTTCATTTATAGGTGTTGGTGCAACCAAAACAAAGATGAACAAGCCAAGTCTGTGGCTATGTTCCATGCCTGTAGCTGGGCAGACTATAAATGCAAAACCACATCACCACAACCAAGGGAATTCTTATGTGCCCAAAGTTTTGTGTTGCTCTGTAACCCAGCCCTGCCTGGTCTCTCCAGAAGGAAAGCAATCTCTTTTCGGATTTCTGAGCTAAATAAGATGTAACAGCACATGGCTGTTTCAGGAATGTGCAGAGAAGCTTGAGCCACACTCAGATAAGGACCCACTGCTAAATGGAAATGAGAAAATATGATCTGATTTTTCAAGTAGTATTTAACTTTAAATTACCCAGGCCACTCCTTAGCTTAAAGGGACCTACCTCTAGGAGCTTGAGAGGGACAGGGTGAATCACAGCTGCTGGAGTGGGAAAGGAGGACTTTCTAAAGAAGGAGAGGACCTCTGAAATGTATATGTTTCCTGTCATAGTAATTTTCTTTGCAGGATGTGTAGCTGAAGAAAGACGCAGACAATTATTTTTTGGTGGAACAATTTCCAGATATTTTGAACACCGTGTCTCAGGGTACTAAAATCAAGCTGGAAATTGAGTTCACCATTAGATACAAAATATAAATTAATACAGCATCACAGGAGAAACTGTATGAAAAACAGGATTAAATTCATACAGTAGCATAACCTCATACTTTGGACCTGATGCATACCTCACAATGCTGTCCTTATTTTAAACAGCTTAAAAATCTTTGACCTTAGCAGCTCAATTGTATTGTCTTAAAATATTTTTCTGAATTATTTTCCTAGGCCTCAAAAAGGAAAGGTGAGCTCGAGGAAAAATAAACCAGTTATGTAGGATCACACTGACATCCTTAACAACTGATAACTTAAGGTCACTTTCAGAAGCCCCTGTCACTTGAGCTGACTGAAAAAAGTGGTAACAGCAGAGGTTTGCTGTTTGATAGGTGGAGGAGCATAAAAAACAGATGAGGTCATACAATTTGTACTACCACATACTACTGGATTTTGGAGAGAATGTGTGGCAGGAGAGGAGTGGTGAGATGCGGACCCTGTTCCCATGGGGACAGTGATCACAGTGGATCCCCTCTGCCAGCTCCAAACAAGCTGTGATCCTTGTGTCCCGTCTCTGTTCCCTGGGCCTTGCTGCAGTTCTTCATTTTTCCTGTTCATAGATTCATGTTGTAGTTCAATCCCTTCTCCCCCATCCCTGCCCCAGTTTCTTGGCTCAGCTTGTCTCTGACCCCTTTCTCTGATTTGTGTCACTAGCATTGATTAGTTCACTGATCAGCATTTCTCTTGCCACTCTGAGTTTACAGTAATTTCTCCCTACCTGTGTTTCTCACTATCTCTGTTGCTCTGTACCACCCCAGCTTCTCAGAATCTTCAATCACCTTTGGTGTTCACCCTATTTTTTGTCTTTTATGTGCTCTGCTCCCTCTCCAGCCTTGGGCTCTGTGCAGACCAACTCCTTTACCTTGCACACAACTCTTACTAGAATTTATTTCTCTCCTGCCACACCTCTTCATCTGACAAGTTTCCAAATGGCTTTTGACTCCATCCTTCTCCCCAAGCTGAGTCTTTCCTTTTCAGATGCCTCCTCCTCTTTTCTTCTGAGTGTAGCCTTCCGTTTTACTCAGATTCCTGTCCTGAGCATTCCTGTGTCAGTTTCCTGCTCTGTATCAATTGGTTTTCATTCCTTCCCTCTTCCCTCTCCCCTGCACATCTGCTTCCATTCAGTAGGTCTTCTCCACCATTTTTCCTGACTGCCAGTAGCAGATCATCACAATCCTGAGGGGAATCCGTCCTACCACTATTAACTATAGGAGCAGTAACTATAAGAATCAACCTACTTGACTTCTTATGCATGCAGGGAATGCACAAAATCCTCAGTGACTTCACATGCACGGCTCTGACCTGCGCATATCAAAATGTGACCTTTGAACTTGGCCAAGCTTTGATAGTTTTCACAATGAGAAAATGAGGAACAGTCCTGGCTCAAAAGCCATTCTTTCTGATAGGACTACATTTTCCTTTGAACATTAGTACTACTCCAGCTTCCAAAAAATAGATAAATAAAAAAAAAATCTCAGAATATGATCAGTATGAGAAAAAAAAAGTCCAGAAATTAATTTTGATTCTTTTTTAAAGTTGGGTTTTCCAAACAAGTGTATTATCATGAATATGACCATGACCAGGGAAGGCTAGGAACAGAGAGGGAGAGGAGAAGGAAAAGTGAGTGGAGACCTGAAAAAGAAGAAATCTATGCCAAAGGTGTCTATGTCTTCCTTTCTTTAGCAGCAGTTGCAGAAAGTCTTTAACAGCATATGGTTATTATGGTACCCTTTTTTTACTCCTCTGCCTGTCTTGTCTCCTCCTACTTCATTCAATCCTTTCTCTAATTCCCTGTCCCCAACATTTTTATTCTTCAGTTCTGTACCTGTTTCATCTCCTGCTATATCTCCTTATACTCACTTTGCACCTCATTTTGTTTTTCTTTCTTACTCTATCACTTAATTTCCTCCTAAATCTCTTCTTTTGGCTCCTCTCTCATGTCATAATTTTCTTCCCACCCCCCAGTCTGCTTCATGGAATAATTCTGGCTATGAAAAAAAAAGAAAAAGCCAAGAACAATAGCTATAGGGCCAGATGTCTGGACATCAGCATTCATTTGTGCTCTTACTTTCGGTCATACACAAAATGTGCCCAGCTGTTGCACTAAGCCCTTTAAACAATCAACAAATCCCTGCTCTGCCTGCCCTGAATTTATTAATGCATAGAACTCCATCTGGAATTGCTCGTCTTTTCTCAGGTCCTCTTAAACTACCTTATACTTCTGGGTCTGATTGAAAAAGAATTTCATAAAGAATATTTTGAGAAAAAAATTAGCAAATCCTGTCCATTGGAAATCTCTTCAATTGACACAATGTTTTCCGCCGCAAAAGCAGCGTGTTTCCCCTTCACTGTACTCTGTCCATGCTATTTGTGTCTCCATTTCTTCATCTCCATTCCTCTGTACATCAGTGCTGTGCTGCAAATTGGCTGGAGAATGTGTCTGGTTTGACTATGTTTGAAAGCCCCAGGCTGCTTCGTGATAACACCTGTCCAACCAGTTAGAGACAGTACAGATCAAATGGGGACTGTGAAGGGAGGCAGAGGCAGCTCTCTCCATTCAGCATGACACTGAGGGTTAATAGAAGGAAAATATTGATGTTTTATTGAATTACTCCTATAGGTCGGATCATATAACATGCCCAAGATCTAAACAATGATCCTGTTCTGGAGGAATGTGTGGTTCAGACTGATGAGATAAACCGTTTGCTGGAATATCTCTCTGAGTTCACTAAATTGCTTCCCTTATTTAATTACAAATTAATTGAAAACACTCCTTGCCCAGTGGAACAATACTTAAATTCTGATTTGTTGATAGTATCCTAATCCTGCTTCATATTCCTGTAGACTCTCCCACAATTATGTCATCAGTTTTGCACGTTTTTAGACTTTGGCAAAACCTTTTATGCAGGACTCATTAACATAAACAAAAGAAAAAGCTACAGCCCTGGGGCACACAAAGCCTCATTAGCCCCAGCCAGGGTGATGCTGACATAAATAACAAAGTGGCACACTTGCATGTGATGTAAATTTGGTAGCAGAGGCACTATCAGAGCTCAGAATGGAAAGATGTAGCTCTGTTAGCAGAACGAGGAGGTGAGTATTCAGACAGGAAGCAAATTAAATCTTCCTTGCAAATGAAATCTTGCAGGAAGAGGCTGAGTTATGGAATTAGTTGAATTTAAAGCATCTAGAGGGTCACGTGCCCTCTGCCTGTTGCTTTTCTAGTCTTCAATCAGTACAAGATTACTCACCTTGCTGCACTTTTCAGTGCTTAGCACGATCTTTCACTTGATATTTGAAGGGAGGCAGAATTTGCCTTGAAGCAGACAGCTCCACAGTGTGATAGAAAAACCTGGCTGTCAAAGAGAAAAATCAGAGTTAACTTCCAGTCCACAGGAAGCAGGTTGCTAATTTTTCAGCCAAGTCATTGGCCTCTCTCTTCGGGATGATAATCTGTTTGCCTACTGTGAAATGCTTTGTAACAACAAGAGAAATGTGAATACAGCATTGATAAGGTACTTAGCAATATCAAATTCTTATAAAACATCTGTCAGCCAGCATCACAAAGTATTCTTACTCAGATAGCCCAACACTATAAATTCAAACAACTGTCCACTTTCCTTCACACAGATAAAAGCTCATTCTTTGCCTTCTATTCTATCAGTGATCCTTTTCCTGAAACACTGATCATATAAACAATTTATATGGTGTACCAAAAAGGCTGACAGATCTGGGGAATTTTGGACATCACAAAGAAGAAAAGATTGATATGACATGATATGATATGATATGATATGATATGATATGATATGATATGATATGATATGGAGATTCTGGGTTTGGATTTGTCAGTCGTCCCTAGATTCAGTGGGGACAGGATCCTGGGAAGAGAGGGTGTTTTATGCATATTGGTTCTGGCTATTTTGGGTCAAATGGAGAAAGTTGAAGCCTAATAGGTATGTGGTACAAATCCTGGGGACATGACATCTCAGGAAGATGCTCCTTTAGAAGGCAAGGCAATAATACTTCCTACTCCCATCTCTATGGAATTCACTTCAAATATAAGCCCCTCCCTGGTACATAACAGTGATCTGCTGGTGAAGTAATGAAAGCATGAATTGTAATGGCACAGTGGCTAAGTCCCTGCAAAAGTCACACCCTAATGCAGGTGGAAAGGCTGAGAGTTACTACTATCATATGAATGCCAAACAGCTACAGAAGACATTTAGTTGGCTCACAGATGGGCATAGTTCAGAGGCTTCTCTGAATTATGCCCATCTGTGTTTTAGATCTGGAAGGATGAGACTGCATGTACTGAGTTTTCCAAATACCTGGGTCTCTTACCACAGAGGAACTAGAAGGTATTGCCTGAAGCTCTGCATTTGGTTGGGTTATTTAGCAAGGGTCCTGGGAAAATCAGATGGTAAATATAGCCTGGGGTGCTGTAGAAGCAAGCAGTTCCACTTTTAATTAGCTGGAGCTTATTGCAAGCTGGCACTATCCATCCTAGATGTAGGTGGGTGTTTTGGTAGGACCCATCTGGACATCTGAATCTTCACTAGCCGAAAAGGTACAGGGTTTCTCCTAGTTCCACTCTTCCAATGGGGTGGGAGACCACCTTCCTCTCTGGTGGGGGTGGAGGGGATGGATATGTGCAGTCCCTGTGTGATGGGCACTCTCAGTTACCTCTTTAATAATTCCCACTATGCAATGTCCCCATGCATTCCCAACATCATATCCTCAGTCAGAGAGATTTTAGTAGTGCCTTTTCCTGAGGAATACTGTTCAGTGCAACTACACTCAATTCAGTTCTCCAAAACAAACCTGAAATAAAAATCACAATGTACCCAAGAAATAGGGATCATGAATCTGGGATTGCAAACAATGCCCAGGCATTTTTGGGTAATCAAGTAACAGAAGGATTGATGTACCGATGGGTATAGTGAATAAAAGGCTGCATCCATGAATATAGATAATGGTCTCAAAAATTTCAGGTCATACAGTTTTGTGTGTTTGCAATGTCCCTGGGGTTTTCAAGATAGGGAAAACCTAGCATAGGTTCCAGTGAGTACAGGGACAAATGACTGAGGACTTTTAAAGATCATCTGAACATGTAAAGACTAGGTACCTGTATCCCCATCTGTGTTTTTCTGAAAGCCAATTTACAACTTTCCTAATTTCACTCTTCCTAAGGCTAAAGCAGTCCCTGTCTTACCATTTTGACATGGCTGAAGTCACTTTAACGGAAACCAGGAAGATTAATTTCTCTTTCATTACAATGAGAAGTGGGGACGGAAGAGAGCAAGAGAACCAAAAGTCATGGACTACTTAGGGCAGAGAGGAGAATGTTCACAAACTGCTGACAAGATTAATATGCAGTTGATGGGAAACGCTTTCACACCAGGGTGCCAACAAATAAACACAATTCAAAAATATCGTCCTTGCTGCACTGGATAAGGGTGGATTCCCAGCAACAGAGAGGGAGGGAGAGAGGGAGGGGGAGACATTCAGAGAAGGCGGGAGACCTGTTTGCTCTGTGAAGCTTCGTGCCCAGAATTCCTCTGCTGGAATCTGATAGTGGGGGGCTAGCTGGGCCAAAGGGTTACTGCTTTCTGCATTTAAAAAAAAAAACAACAAAAAAAAAAACAGGGAAAGAAGGCTTGGGCAGGGGAGGTTGAGGACTGTGTGTGAAAACCTGAAGATCAAGTCTGTGCACAGCTGCTGCAGGGCTGGGAGCTTCCACCTGCTGCGAGGGCTGAGCTGACTTCACGAATGCTGCAGGATTTACAGAACCTGGAGATGAACAAAAGGGGAGAGTCCTCTCCTTGCTTGGCACATAGTGGGAGGCTGTGCCTGGTTTAAGTAACACAAACATGTCTTGCTAATGTGGGCTGTCTGAAAACAAAAATACCACTTGTGGGGAGGTAAGCTGGAAGAGCATGAGGGGAGGCACCTCCACAAGCTGAAAAATGTACTGTGAGGTTAACAGTTTACAATCACTTTACAAAAAAAAAAAGGTAAGCTGATTATTTTCCCTTTCCCTTTGACCTTTTCTGTCTTTGTTCCCTGCTTCCTCTGCCTTCCCACTGGTCTCATCTCTCTTACATGCTGCCGTATTCTACTGTTGAGGGAAATGCTGCCATTTCACTGCCAATCACCTGTTTAAAAATGCAATTTAGATAATATTTCAGTTAAGCTGGGTTGAAATTGCCAGGCTTGAAAATTGAACAGCACTGGATTATGTGTCTATATATATCAGCAGAGGAGATTTAATGAAATTGTTCACTAATGAAATCTTAGCTTTAAGACTTCACATCCCTTCAGAGGTATTTGACATTAAGAGCCCTCTGCCTCTATTACAGCCGAGAACTTTTACAGAGATTTTACTCAGTAAAATTTTACAGTAGCTTTACAGTAGTCTACAGTAGATTTTACTGCAAACAAAATAATTAAAAAAACCATTCTGAAGTCAATGTGAGTGCCACAAGTTACTTTAAAAAGAGTTTTTAACCCCTGTGTTCATCTCCTTATGGTTGAAAGCATGGACATCTTAGTCCTGTCCTGCAGCTCTTCACTCTTGCAGATCTAAAACCTCTGCTCCACGCTACTTACTTCCCCCAAGCCTTGCCACTCCTGGCATTCCACCTGGGCAAAACTACTTCTCACCCCCTTCCAGCCTTCAGCCATTCAATGTCTAGTGCAGGCTTTACACCCAGCAAACTACAGAATGGTTTAGTGATGTGCATAAATGGGGACTATGGAGGGCAATAAGCGGAGTCCCTTTCCTTGCCTGTTTGAAAGGGAGTGTTTAAATCTAGGTTTCCAAAGGGAAAAGGTGCTGGAGGAACTCTTATCACACTGCTCCACCTGCGCCTCTAAGTCACTATTGGATAAGGAGGGACCGTTTTGCTTCTGGGGCTGATCCAATTGGTCTTGTAACCTTTTGGTTCCCACAGGAGCATGACAGCTCTGTCTGTGTAGCAGCTAATGCCTCACAGTTGACCTCCAGGGTCAAGGACATTGTGCTGATCTGATGACAGTAATAGTTCTGTTGACAGATGCATTTCAGCAGCTGTACAGCCACTTGGTGGGACTTGAAGTTAACTCTTCCTGTGCCACCTGACACCGATGGCTCAATTGTAACTTGCATGAGACAGATCATCTACAGCCCCTTTGCCCTCCATGCAGGATAAACCTCTCCAAAATAAATTGCCTCATCACTTCAAGGAAAAAATATGCAGATTCTAAATACCAGGCTCTCTCTACAGCTTCTCCTTCTCCTTGACTTAGTCTGTCCAGCTTTATGTCTCTTCCCTCTTCTCTCTATTTGCTTCCTCTCAAATCCCTGCTTGATTGTTGAAATGCTCATTTAGACCTTGCGATCTTTTTATGGTCCTGCTCCCTGCCACTGAGGCCAAAATCTTCCCCTGATGAAAAGACTGACTCAGCTGCTGCACTGAGGATCCTGGATGATTGTTGTTGATGAATCTTCTTCTTGTTATGTCTCTAGTCTCTCTAATTTATTTCTCTGAATTTTTTATCTGTCCACCTCTTTCTCTTTCATCAATGCCCAGTCCTTATGTTGAATAACATCACTGGTTGCACTAGTGATGTTCTGAACTTAGATTTCTTTTTGCTTTCATCCTCTTCCATGCTGGTCCAATACCCTTAATTTACTCACTCAGATGCTCTTACAGCACATTTTCTGTGACACGCTGCCTTCTTATAGGTCTCTAAGTTTCTTTCTCTTTATTTCACTTCTTCCTCGCTTCTCTCTCAGCCCTTTTAGGATCTCGGTGGCGTTTTCTTCCCTAACAACCTCTCTAGCACCTGTGCTTACACCTACTCTGCTTCGTGTATCTTTGACATGTTTTTTGCCTTGTTTTCCTGTTGACTCCTTTGTTGCCCCAAAGAAGTGTGTTTTCAGTCCTGTTCTCAGAGTTTCCCTTAGGACTTGTGTATATGACTTAGGAAAGGAAAGCTTTTCCCAGCTTTCCTCACCCATGAAGCTGCAGCAGCAGCTGTTGTGCCTGCAGTGACTTAGCACTTAGCTGAGAAGTACCAGGAACGCTGCAGGTTGCTGCATCGAGGCCACAGATCAGGCTCTCCCTCATCCCTCAGCTTCTTGGAAGACTCCTGAGGTTTCATGACAGCTACACTTGAGGCCAGACTTAATCACCCCATGTACAACTGGTTCGTGTACGTGGACAGCAAGACGAGAGACCCTCCCAAAAGGGCTGCAGCCTTTGGATCTACAAGTCTAACAGTCCCAGTCTGCAATCCTGTAGGATGGAAGCATGTCCTTTGTGTTTCAGGACTGGCCTATAAAAATTGAAAGAGATGGTTATCCTGCATCTGGAAAATAACAGTCTGGTGCTTTCTGGCCTCTCTCACTCCTAGAGCTTTTTTTCCTTTCCTCTACCTCTCCCACATTTTAAAGACTGAATATTCTGACACAATTGAAAGCTCCTTCTTGGGTAATAAAAGTGCTTTTGGAATCCATTCCTAGAAAGGTGAAAAAATACACAACTGAGGAAAGAGAAAGAAAGGTATAATGTGTAAGATTTTTAAGAACTCTTGCAATATATACAGAATTAGAAAGGTCAAAATGCTTTAGTTTTTTTACTTCTGCTTTTGACATCATGGTTCCATTTTAGATGCACGTTTTCTTTTTTGCTTGTTTCCGTTACTACGCCTTTTTTCCTTATGCTGAATTTTCCACTGACTTTACTGAACTTCTTTGACTGCTTGGAGCTTTATGGAGCAAACTGGCACATCTTTGTCCAGATCCTAACAAATATAAATTGGTCATGTGCCTAAAATCACCAACACAGCCTCCTTTGGCACACACTACTCTTCCTGTCCTGATCGTAAGTACAATCTACAACTTAATTTCCCAGTGAGACTTCAGAATTGCTTAATACCCATTTTGATAGACTATTTGTGAAGGGTTTGAACTACTTGAATGATATGGATCAGTACAAGCACCCTCCTGCTGCCTCTCAACTTTATTAGATTAAGGAAAATCGATCTATCTCTAGGCTTACTATTGCATATGACCTTCCCCTGCTCTGGATTTAAAGAACTAGAGCACATCTCTCCATTTTCATCTCTTAGCCACAGTAATTTTGTCAAGTTTGGAAAAAGAAATAGTCAAAAAGAAATGAGAAATTTTGAGGGGCTTGTGTTCTGTGTTTTGCATATATTGGATACATATTTTTTAGTGGACAGCAGTGAAGTGGTAATTTCCTTGTGAATCTGAATGAGATAATATAGTTCTGCTAGTAACTGTGATGCTTGTACATCCCTCATTATCGTGACTGTAGTGAGTAAGTGATAAAAAACATTTATGCTCTTCCCTTCCTATGGGGAAATGCTAAGTTTGGCCTAATTTTCTAAATGAATGCATCACAAAAAGTATTATTACTTAAAAACAACAACAACAACCACGAAAACCCCCCAAACCCAAAACAACAACAACAAACCCCCCCAAAAAACCCAACAAATACCAAGCCTTTCCAAACAGATAGGTATTGCACTTGTTTCTTAAAGTGGGAAGACTGAACATTCACTTATTTTTCACCAGACCGCAAAATTCTGCAGCCTGACCTCAGTCCTGGCCAGGCTCGTGCTTCCCGTGGTCAGAAGCCTCCCTCTATCGACCAATAATCTCACTGTTCAGGAGGAGGGAGCTTTGGCTAGAAGCAAGAGCAGGACGTGATCTCTCAGGTATCTGGGACCTCTTGCAAAGGGTCTTTGAATCTGCCAACAAAATAAAAAACCTAATAATTTTATCTGCATAGTTTTGAATAGTTTTGAATGGTTTTATACACTGACTTCTTTTTGTTAATTAAATGTATGCTTGTACTAGTGAATGAGTTGGTTCAGCAGGACTAGGAAAATAAATTCTTTCTGTCTATACAGAATAAACTCTCTGCTGTTGTGTCTCTGTTTCTAATAATAGTGAAAAAAAGGAAAGACTTTGGCCTACATGTTTCTCCCCTGAAGGGCCTTCAAACAAGAGCTGTGGAGAACTGAATCAAGAACTGGGTCTAGCATTCAGGGCTGACTGCACCGCCTTGGCTGAATGAACATGGTTATCATTTGTAGCCACTCAGAAGAACTAGAAAAAAATTGCTGAACCTGTTCTTTTATTCTTGTTTGGTACAAGCACTCAGTATGCGTTGTTATGTATAAAAAGCCGTTTTCCTGGCTCCAGTAATAAAAATTTTTAAAAAATCTGTTACAGTCAATAAACATATGCTCTGGTTTTTGGTTTTTTTCCTCAGATGAGATTATCATGGGAAAATATAAATTTGCAGAATTGTACTTACTAACAAATCCCAGTGTACCAGACAACAGAGAACCACACTCAGGCAAGAAACTAAGCAGGACCCTTTCTAAAATGTGCATTGACCTGAATCACTGTGATGATGGAGCAGATCCTCATGCAGTGTAAACCAACGTGGTGCCATTAACTTCAGTGGAGCACTGGTGAAGTACAACTGGATGCCTAAGTTGTCTGGGAGAAACAGGCATGGTTCTGGGCTTTGTCATGTGTACTGACGTGCTGATTTAATATTAAAACCTAGGGGTGACAGGAGAACTGGAGAAGGTATGCTGTGCTTCTCTTTTGAGTTGCTTAGGAAGGCTGCAATGTGCACCCAGAGATTTGACTTTAACAGGGTTGCTCAGAAGGTGCAACTGGGGAGCATGAATTAAGAAAATGTAGAGCGTGAGCAAGCTGAGGGTAAGAGGAGAGTTTCAACATATTTCTAGACTCGCAAGACTACAGCTGTGGGAATAATTTAAAAAGCACACTTTTTTGGATAATTTATTTTTGAAACTCTGCAAAATTTGTCAAATCGTTTATTTGATGAGCATTATTTGACCAGCTGTACGGAGAGCCACACTGGAGTGCTGTAATGAGTGCTTTGGAATGCGACCAGCGTTAATGTGCCTGTGATAGTTGGATAATTCTTTTACCCTGCTCATTTCTGTGGTTTGCCTGTAACTATGGCCCCGCTTGATTGCTGTTATGATGTGAGCTTTAAATTCTCTCTCTCCTTTGGCCTTTTCCTTTTGGCAGTTCCTGCCGAGCTGAGCCCTGATTAGAACCACAGCAGGTCATTCGATCTTCAGATGGCTATAAAAGGTCTGTGCGAGTGACCATCTTGCTCCTGTCCCAAATGGATGATCACGCATAGCGCACATTGCCGCACTCCTGGCAGGGCTTCAGCAAAACTGGCAAGTTTTTCCTTCCACAGCTAAAGCATAACACAAGGCACAAGGAGCAATTCCATTAAATGTCCCTTTAAACTGTCAAATTTAGCAGGAACTTTAAAACAGATCAGACTTTAAGGTGATGAGGGAGAAGTACTGTTCCCCTGCTTGAAACTGCAGCTGGGTTTGTTACCATCAGGTGTGATATGAAGTCAGCATTTTCCTTGATGACTTTTTCCTTTGCCATTGTTGCAATCTGGCACTGGAGATCGGTGCCTCATTCCAGGTTTTTAAAGGGAACTATAACTTTCCTGGAGGATTTTATTCCTTGTCTCCTTCTAAATGGATTTTGTTATTTTGTAATTTCTCAAAAATGAGTGAGTTTGATAAAATCCAGATATTTGGAATCAAGATGGAGAGTTCAGATAATAACAGTTTCACTGCAGAAAAAATAGAGGTTTAAATACTCGTGCTATTAAGTAAAGTTTATAGTAATGTGCTGTTCTCTTTCATTCGTGGGGTTCTTGAGAATATTAATGTCCTTTTTTGAGAAATGTTTGCTGTTCAAGTGCTGGTGGCATTTCCATCTGAAACGGCATCTAGAATATCTTCCCACCTTGGTGGGCAACACTCATGAGAGGGGTCTCCATATCTCAGTATCTGCATGTACCTTGCTTTGTTCAAAGACACGCCCTCTGGAGCACGGGCCTTTGTGTGCTGGACACAATTGTTTCTTTGGGAATCTCAGCCTCAGGCAATTCACAAAAGATGGTGTTTCAAGAATTCACTCTGGTCAGACATTGAGACAGAGAGGGAATTTTTCTGGTGCTGTCTTTAGACACTGATTATATCAAGGGCTGAAATTCATAATGCAGAAGATCTTCATAAAATTAAAATTCTCCTCTTTTTTTTTTTGATAATTGCAAGTATTATCTGGGATGACTGGTGCAGGAACAACACTAAATTTGGTTTCATTATTTGTATTCATTATTTCAATAACATTCAAATGGTGGCCTTAAAGCCAGAAGCCTGAAGTTTCAGTCCCAGCTCGAAGATGTCAGCTCATTGGCACTACTTTGGACTCAATCAGCTTGTGGCTAAAGGTCCCAGTAGGAAAGAAACATTGCTTTGCTGTTCTGTCTTTAAGATCTCTCAATACACTCTACATTAGCTCTCACAGGTCTGATCTCAGGTTTGAAAATATTAATAGCAATTGACTTATGAGATTGAAGTAGCCCATTTTAGTTCTTTTCCCCAAAAAAAGTTATCTTTAGAAATACTTTTTAAAAATACAAATCTTAAAAATATAATGGAATCAAATGGTAAAATATACAGCTTTTTGGAACATATTATCTCA
The DNA here is from genome assembly GCA_013399875.1 of Gymnorhina tibicen. NCBI lineage: Eukaryota > Metazoa > Chordata > Aves > Passeriformes > Artamidae > Gymnorhina > Gymnorhina tibicen. The sequence goes on along the minus strand of VXAZ01008956.1, from coordinate 274,246 downwards.
TTTTTGGTTTTGGCCATTTTCACTGATCAGCTGATATGTTAGTATTCAAATCAAAGCATTTTTCTACTTTCTTTGTAAAAATCACATAAAATATGTTGAGAAGAATGATCAGCTAAGGAAAAGAAATGTGGCCTATAAAAAAGTGATTCAGCACTCATATAAACTCTGACTGTTCAGTTAATTTTATATGCAGATAATTATCATTGACAGTGCCACTTCAGCGTGTCATGATAGCTTATAAATATAAAAAGAATATTCCTATTGTCAGTGAATTAATTAAAAATTTTCAGGTATATTTTGTTTTCATATTGGAAGTATTATAGTTCATTCCAAACACTTGTGCAGAAATTAAAAGCTAAATACTGGAATGCCCACACAAACAGAAACCTAAATTCCTCTTTTATTAGTGTTCAATCACACTTGTATTATACAAAGTGATATCACAGAGTTCTGCCAGATGTTGGGGAAGAAAAAGGCACACACTGCCAGGTGAGAAGAGGGCTAATAAGTGCGTGTTGCAAAACCAAAGGCCAACCACAGAAATATTTTGGCAATAGCTCTCATGTGAGGGGATCGTATGTCTCTCCTGGAATGCAAGTCCAGCGGTAGAGCAAGAGCAAGAACTTCATGTGCTCAGATGGACAAAGATACCACTTTTCCCTGGCATTTCTGCTTTGGTCCTTTTCTGGAGGCATCACCTGTTTCAGCAGAAGTGCAAGGATAGGAAATACCTCTGTGCTTAGGTGCTGCAGTCCACACACTGGCATTTCAGCTTGGCACAAAAGCTTCAAAGCCACTTTGTGATGGGTGATAGGAACAGACATAATGTCTGTCCTCCCACTTCAGAAAAATTCAGCAGAGCTTCTCGGTTGGTTACTAGTGAACAGTTCCCATCAGAAGGAGCTGTAAGAGGACACAATTTATCTACGTTGCATGACATTCTGAGATTCTAATATTTCAACATTCATTTCTGTTCCCAAATCAAAACAGAAATCATAGGATCACAAAATATCCTGAGTTGGAAGAGACCCACAAGGATCATTGAGTCAAACTTGTGGGCCTGCACAGGACACCACAGGAATCACATCCTGTGCCTTAGAGTGTTGTCCAAATGCTTCTTGAATTCTGTCAGGCTTGGTGCTATGATCACACTACCTGGGGAGCCTGTTCCAGTGCCCAGCCACCCTCTGGGTGAAAAACCTTTTCCTAATATCCAGCCTAAACCTTCTCTGACACAGCTTCAGGCCATTCCCTCAGGTTCTATCACTGGTCATCACACAGATGAAATCAGTGTCTGCCCTTCCTTTTCCCCTCACAAGGAAGTTGCAGACTGCAATGAGGTCTCGCCTCAGTCTCCTCTTCTCCAGGCTGAACAGACCAAGTGACTTCAGCCCCTCCTCACAAGGCTTCCCCTCAAGGCCCTTCACTGTCTTTGTGGCCCTCCTTTGGATGTTCTCTTAAAAAAAATTAACAACCAAAATTTCTCCTTAAAAAAAAAAAGTGATTCAGAAAGAGTGAATGTTTATCTATTTATTTAATACCTTGCCCAAGCTAAACTTCTGAAACTGATGGCATTGTTTTGTTGAACTGATGTGGTTTGTCCTGTGAAACATCAACCCACGATACACTGAATTCTCCCCACTAAAGCAAATGCTGTCTGGGGAGTTCCTTGGCTGATGCCCCTCTGTCACAGCTCTGAGTGTAGCTCAGTAGCTGGATTGCAGCTGTCAGCCTGCACCTATGATCAGTTTTTGGTTAGAAGGGAAGCACCATGACATGAAGAGGAAGGTAGCTCACAGGGAGCTTGACTGACAGGACAAACACTTGTGAGCTCAAAGAAGGTCTGATGGGGAAATGCAATTCAGAAATGTACTGAACTGAAGTGGTAAATGGTGTAGGTAACAAAGCCTTGAAGGAACAATCATCCTTGCATCATCTTCTACTAAAACAGAGGCTCCCAAACATCTCCCATTGCTTGTCTAGGAACATGCAAAGTAACGGGAGCGGCACAATAGATTTCATTCAATATATATCACTATCATCATTGTGCTTATAAACTTGGAGGCCTCTGTGATGGGCTGAAGATCTCTCTATGCTAAATGTCATACAAAGAACACAAAATAATCCCCTTCCAAATAAAATTATGATGGAGACAAAGAGTGGAGGCAGAAAAAGGATCTTAACTGATACAAGTTGTATGTACTCTCCCCTTTATTAGCATCAGCCCTACTACTCATTGTGTATGCAGCTCCTTGTATCTTGTTCAGATAGGATCTGTAATTGCCCCCAAAAAAGCAAACGAAGATACAATCTTTTCTTACACAGAAGGGATGGGGATCCAAGGAGGCATACCATAGAGAGTATTAGAGATGGCTCAGAGGATTCTTGGATGAAGGAAGTGATCCTGAACAGTGGAGACAGGAGTGGAAGAACCTGCTGCTGGAAGACAAATGGTTACTTCAAGGGGAGAAACGCTTTTATTGTAATTTTTTATTATTTTAAAATATAAGAAGAATATTCTGCTGCATGTTTATATTAGAGAGGAGTGTATCAAAAAGCATGGTGGGTATCTGGAGGAACAGATGGTAAAGAAGGTAATTATCCTAATTTCCTATATCCTGATTCACATTTTGCACATCGTTGGAGTACACACCCAGAGCACAGGGGGAATCAGACATCATGGCTCACCAACCTGTATGGATGAAATGATAGGCTGTTCCCCTCTATATGTAACCAGAATTTCCTATGGGTTAAAGGCTTCTTCATGAAGTCTATGACCTTGGTATAGCTCAGTCACATGATGATGAAGACAGAAGACATGGCCAAGGCTTTCTCTGCTAGGACAGCCTCCCAGCTGCCCATTAGTGGAAAGAAGTGTCACTTGAAACTGTTTTTGGAGGTGGCTGGAGAGGGAGTGTTCTGCAGGCTGGATTAATTTTTCTGTTAGTCTTTTCTTCGGTATCATCTTTTCTGAAGTCCCCGTAGCCCTTCCTTCCATCAAGTGACAGGGAGGGAGATGAGCACATGACTGTTTGTTATTCCCCATTATGCCACTGCATATGTGCCCCTCACATGATGTGGGATGGTGGCATTTTTGGCATGTGGCCTCTCTGCATCTGATCATATGACAGGAAAGGAGAAAAGGGAGAGCAGCTCTCCCATATGAGGCTATGTAGCTGGCCCCACGCTTCCCCTATTTAAAACTTCACCTTGGTTATCTGATAGGGAATGGAGAGTGGAATTTTGGGAAGCAAGGTAGCAAGGAAGTCTCCTGAAGGAGATGAAACATCCCCTAGGAGGAGAAGTCAAGAGGCTGTTTAATTTATTCAGATTTTAAAAACCTATTAACCAATGCTCAAACTTCCAGTATAAATACAGAAAGCACTAACTGGACCCCAGTGAACTTTTTTCAATTTCTTCTTTATTTCTTCTAAAACAGAGGCTCTTGGTTGTCTCAGAAGATGCATGAGAGGCATGACATTCCTTCTATCAGAACCTGACAACAAAATCAATTCCAGTGGTACTTTCAGTGTTCTCACTATGAACAGAAAATCTGTTTGATACAGTAGGCCTTACTAAAACTATTTCCACCTCGGTTTATGTGAGGCATCGTTTTACCAGTCTGCCATCTAAAGAAAGGAACAGTCTTCAGCTCACAAAGACACCAGATTTCTATTTTGATTACTTGTGTCACAGGATCTGATTTACTGCTGGACAGAGGCTTGATTGAGATCAGCACAGATCAGTTTAGCGCCATTCTGGAGAACTCCCCCCCTTCCCCCACCCTTACACAACCATTCTGGACAAGTGTGACCTGCTTAGCATGACAGTGAGTCATCAGGTTGGCTCAAATTGTCTCCCCATACCTTTGAGATGGATGATTAAGATCCAATTGCAGGCCAATTGAAAACTTAACTAACTTCAGCAGTGCCAGTGGTTAAAGATGAAATGAATTAATCAGTGAAGCACCCAAGGATTCTATCAGGAGACATACACGAGTGAGCATTGCTGTATCAGTTTTCCACCCAGACACATTTATTTAAGTTGTGAATACCTGTCAGAAGGAAATAGTAGCAATATTTCCTGAGGCATCCTCTGCTAAGGTTTTGGTTATTCTGAAGTAACATGCCTTTCTTCACAGAAGAGCCCGAAACGGAACTATATGCCAGTTTGTTTTTGCAGAAGGCCGGGTTTCAGGACTACAATGCTAATGAGAAGGCATCAGCATCTGATGTTCAGAATCAGGAGGTGGGAGCAAGGCTACTGGGCATTTATGCTTTTCTCTAAGTCAGTATGAAGGATGTAAAGAAAATTTTGTTCTTGAGCTTACTTGTCTATGGAATTAACAAATAATGCCTCTTTATTATATATTAGTTGCATATTTGTTAGTCCCCACCCTACCACTCTATCTACATCATTGCTTCATGACATGGTGAGTGTCCCACTGCAGCCCTCCCTCCTCAGCATGCTCACAAAATAATTCTGGTTTCACTTGTGCAACTGTGTACCAGAAATGTGAAAATACTGACTTGCTCCTTTTCACAGAAACGTCAGGATTTCTCACTTGAGGTCAACTTACAGCATGGGGTTACAATTAATGGCATTATTTGCTTAAAAAAAAAAAATAGGACTCTCTCCCACTATGTCTGATGAGAATAGAAATATGGAGGAAACATAAGAAGATGAAAAGCTAGTAGCATGAAATGATCTTAAGAAAACAGTGTTTTTATTCAGGCTTTCCTTTGAAAGTTTGGTTATGAGGTGAGAAAAAAAATCTGATATTTTACTGGGCAAATTCCTCAAATTACTTTTCTATAGCTTGAAGTTTCATGGTATCTGCAGTACCAGCAGGGACACCAGGTATTTGCCATTTGAATAGTGATGTGCAAACACAAACAACTATCATTTACCTAGTACACATACTGTGAACACTGGTAAGACACAGCTCTAGGACAGGAAAATATAACTGTGAGCATCTGGATAGAGCCCAGCTTGGCAATGACAGACCAAGCAGGCCTCATATGTCTGGCAGCTTCCTCAGAATTTAACTAAATCTAAACTTAAATTGCAATACAGTGAAGTTATTCCTCAAACTTCCTGTGAGGTGAAGGATTTAGACCTGTTATTGAATGAGTGAACTGACTTTTTGGGTCCAAGAACATCTGAAACACACAAAAGAAAAATCAGAACACTGAGATAGTTCCTGCAGCTGGATGGTGAAACTTGTTTAAATTGCTCTGTGGTATAATGGGGAAGTTTTCTTTGGCCATCACTGATGCTTCAGGAGTTTCTTGAAGGGCTTCTTTATAGGAACATCTGGGTTGACTGTAGCAATTTCATCATCGTCTCTCTAGCAATATTTGCAAAGCTGGTTGTCTCCGTGGCTCCAGGATGAGTCATGTAAAAGAGTGCTGAGCTCGTCCTGTGTCAGAGCCTCCCATGTGTGACTGATCCCCCTCTGCTAGCTCACACACCAGACTCCATTTCATGGCTTTTCCTCATCTTTCATGGTTTAGTCACATCACGATATTCCTTTACTTGCATGGCAAAAATAACATCTGCAGGAGCTTTCCAACGTCCTGTGATTGAAACTAAGATACAGCAGGGTTTCTGTGTGGGTCTAACATGCATGTGAGGATAACACAAAAGAGTGCCTTCTCACAGCTTTCCCAGCAGGTCATTTTGATTGACATATTTGTAGAGGCTTCAGGGTGGATTGTAGATTCAGCTGGTATGTCAAACCAGATGGGAGAATTCCACCAAATACACAATGAAATGAGGAGTGTTGTTGTATGGCTTTCTCTGCTTCTAACAGATGGATGGGAAAATAAAATACCTCTTCATAATCTCCTTTTTGTTCTGAGGACCACCTCTATTCCTCTCATCACCTTCCTCTCTTCTCCTTGCCCTGTATTTTCCTGCTGAGTTTGTGTATTCCTTCAGCTTCTTCTGTCTTTGGGCTTTCCCACATAACCATTCTTTTCTCTTTCTTCCCCTTCCCCAAGTATTCTTTGTTGCTCTTATTTTTCTATGACCAGAGGTGTTCCCAGCAGAGAAAGAGCAGACAATGCACAACAATTTGTGCAGCTCCAGGAGGGGCTAGTGAAATTTTCTATCCCAGTGTGGAATGAAAAACATCAGATCAAATCAGGGAATGAATGAACCTTGTGGCATTAGAGGTTTGGCAGAATTTTCTTGCTATTTTGGGAGCTTGTTGAACTAGATGGAGTCAATAGGTCTTTTTCTCTTGTAATTTTATTCCTTTTTTCTTTCTTTTCTTTTGGTGATTCAGTTAAGGAACCCAAAGATGTTTTCCTAGCCCAAAGGAATCTTTCATATATGTCAGGAACAAAAGAAATCCTCCATTTGCTGGGCTGGTACAAGTAGTTACCCTATATTATAGCTTTCAAAACAACAGAAGCTATCATCAAGGTTATGTTTGGACTTTTATTATAATCTCCCATTTCAGTGCGTGGTCTTAGCTCTGGAGGTAAAATGTTTTAGAAAGTTTGACCACAATCTCATTGTATGTTTCTTAGTTATGCAAGTGAAAAAGGATTCCCATCACATGATGTGTTTAGATGCTTTTTAATCAAGAAATACTAGGAAAAAAAATTCCAATAAAATGAAAGCATTTTGAAATATGAAGTTAATCCTAAATCACACTAAAACAATTCTCTGCAGCAAAAGCAATTACCATGTTTTAAAACTTAGCCTTCTACCAACTGGATGCTCTTTTGTCCCCCGGCTGCTCATAGTTGTCTATATGAAGAAGGTAGCTGAAGAAAGCAGTAAAAGCATCCTTCTCTTTTCACAGAGCTGCACACATTGTCTCCAAGAGGCACCTGCACTGCTGCAGGGCTGTTAGTGTATCCAGCACATTTTGCTTTCAAGCTCGGACTCCCCAAAATGTAGCATTGCAGTCCTTCAAGCTGCGCTCAGGAGTTTGACCTGTGGAAGTGAGCCTGTGCACAAATGCAGGGGAACACACCGTCTACCAGCCTTTAAATGCAGCACAGGGGAAAGAAAAAATAAAGGTGTTCAAACAGTCCTGATCATCAGGGCCAGAGCTGTTCAAAATAGGGATTTCTTTGGCTACAGACTAAACAGAAGGACCTTGTTTACATTATTTTTGGCCGGGTGGGAAGTGTATGGGAGAGCTGACTGCAAGTCTTCTGGGAGAAATGTAATGCACAGAGGTCTCCTTTGCCTCTGGAGAGCCTTAGTGGCCAGCTGTGGATCAGGAAGGATTTAGAGAAGATGGTTCCTTTGGGCTGCTGAAATGCACGTGCTACAGGTGGTGAACTCTCTTCAACTGAGCACTCCTTGGGGCTTCCCATGGTCAAGTCCTGCCTTACTTCCAGCCATGGCTGTTTCAAAAGTTCAAAAGCTTCTCCCCTCAGCCGCTATCCACTCCTGTGTGGCCATTCCATGTTTCTTCTCCAAAGCTGACCAAGGCCCTCAGGGCGTCTTGCCACGGGGACAGCAAGAGTCTCTTGGCAATGCCACAGGGAGGGCTTTGGTGTGTGGTGGGCAATGAGCCGTGTGGGCTGTGCTGGAGCAGGATGTGCACATCCATAGAGATACCTGAGAATCTTTCAAGTGTGAAAACCTGAGCTATCTCTGAAGTTCAGACTTCATCCAAACCCCCAGTTTTCATCCACAGAGTCTTTCATGAGTGCCCTCTCTGCTCTTCATATCTGTTAAATGAGAAAAGGTATTTGTGAATGTCTAAGCAGTTGTCATAAGCATGAACATGAGGCAGAAGTTCCCCTGTAAGCCACCAATGCCCCCAGCTGCCTCTGGCCCCACACCTCTCATGACATCGAAAGTGCAAAGAGTGTGAGATCAGGCAGGTGGTGGCAACATCACAGCCATCCTTATTTGTTCTGAAAATGGTTTAGTGATGCACAGCCACCTTGCTGTAGCTGCCCACTGATGTGGAAACGGCTGAAACTGTTTTTTCAGGCTAACAGGGTTAGAGTGAGGCACCACTGACTCAAACTGTCTGCCCGGATCTTTTTAGGGATTTGTCTCCAAAGCTAATGGCTGTCTTGAATGTTGTTTAATAGTTTCCACTTCCAGTGCAGAGCAGTCTCAAATTCTGATAGGGTTTTGCAGAGTTTGTAAGCTCCACAGGAGGGAGTCTTTACCTATACTTAAATACCACACCTAGTTACTGAAGGTATTTGCCACCTAAAGTGATGATTGGTAAAGGCTGATTTCTGCTTTTTCTGCAAAAGAGCTGTGGATCAAATGGGATGCACCCTCTTTGGTCAACATGGCCCAGGTCTTGGGATTCGAGTCTGGCAAACTTTGGGAAGTCCATGAAAAATATTTCACATGCACATTGTATCATCACTGATTGTTTTCCAGTGAAGTGTCAAGCTCTGTTTTCTTCTAGAAATTGGAAAGTGATTGCTTTCCCTTTTCCCCTCCACAACTTTATGAAAGTAATTTAACTTTGCTATGTGTTATGTAAAAGAGAATAAGAGGACCCAAGCTATGGGTAAAAGAGGTGAGTCCTGGAAATATAAACAAAACCCAAAAACCACCTGCGAGATAAAAAGCAAAGCTCCTAAATATGGACAGTCCAGGATATTTCTGAGAAAACAACAGGATAGAAAACCACATAAACTCATGAGGGTAGAAAGCATTTTCTGTTGGCAACATTTGACAGCATGGGGCTGCTCTGAACTGGGAGGCTGAGTAGTGCCAACCGCTTCAGGCATTGCAGGTCTACAGACAGTGACAGACAGCTCTAGTGGAAGGATGGACAGCTTCTTCATCCACCCCATAAGTCAGAGTTGATCACACAGAATCCTTTCTGATCCATGAATGAGACAGAATTAAGAGAAGAGTTGTGAAGGTGGAAATAAAGCACATAGACTTACTGTGAAAAAGAGGAGGCAAAAGGTGCCAGAGTTAAGCTAGAGAAGGGTACTGCAAACAAACAATGTGGAGTGCAGGAACCAGGAATGACAACTGCAGCCTGCAGTGCAGCTTGGACAGGGAATAAGTGGTAGCTTTGAAGGACTTCTAAGGCATCCAGCATAGACTGAGAACCTCCAGGTAGGTTTGGCTGGGTCCAAAGAAAACAAGGACCTTATGGAACATTCCTGTCTGCCACATTTGAAGTTTAAAGTTCCTGGTGGAGAATGCTTTGATACTGCTGCCTCGATACTACTGATTTGAGAAAGAGAATAAACCTACCTGTTTTAAGGGCAAAATTCAAGTCCTGTAATTTTACCTGAGTTTCCTTTGCCTTTACTGAGACAATAGCAATGGAAAACTCATTTGCATGCACATTCTTGCTGTGAATTAGAGAAGGACAGGAGTAATCTTAGTGATTCATAAACTTGTTAATCAATAAGTGCAAAGGAGGTTTTCCATTTCTAGTTCCTCTAAGTTTTGGATAAACAAGTGGCTTTCTTTCCAGATGTTCAGAAGTTCCTTTTCTACTTGCAGCTTGGCAATACGCGTGTTATATAAAAACACTCTGTTCCTTTTTTTTTGTGCCATTAACAATGGAATTTTCCATACAGGGAAATTATGGGGGCTTGACAGTACAAAACAGTTTTCTTAGCAGGTTTCTTAGACAATGCTTGGACAGAATAAGACAAGAATCCCAGATGCACAGTCTGGTGGTCCCTGCAAGAATAGCTCCTATCTTATCTGCCTACCCTGACAGCCAAGATTTTTCTTCCTCAGGCATCCTATTGTATACTCTGATAACTAAGCAGAACAGAAGTGGTATTTCTCTCCCTAAAAGGCCTCCCCTCCTTCCTGTATCATTTCTCCACCTGCAGCTACTCTTCTGATAGGCACTTCTCCTTTAGCAGAGTGCTTTCTATCAGATCAGGTTTTGCTGGATGCCCCTGAGAGCAGTGTAACCCCTGCCCCGTGCTGATGGATTGAATAAAGCCACTAATCGTTAAGTGAAAGTCACACCAGACTTTGTATGGAGTGAAAGCAGGGGGCACAGTCTTCAGCCTCTAGGGCTTGGCAGATTTCACAACAAAACAGCTGGCTGTGAGACATGGGTGCTGATGGAATACATTAATTACTGTCGTCAAGGTTTTAGACACACTTGTGCATTGCTGGTAATACCAGCATGCAGGATTATCAGAGGAATCACTTGTGAAAAAGAAAAAAAGGTGGAGAAGGGAGGAAAGGAGATTGGAAAGAAGGTTGTCTGACTCAGGTCCACACTGCATTTGCATGGGCAGTCTTGTCCAGTTTGACCAGAGCATTCCATGGTTTCCCCAACAGATGCATAGAATTTCTCTGAACGTAGCGGTGCAACTCAGCCCTGTTACAACCTGTAATGGGTTTCACAAATCAGACTGTGGCTGTTTGAGGGACAAACTCTGGACCATTTTAGCCAAGCTCAGTTGCCGTTTGTTCAGTACTGATAGCAGGCTCTCAGCTTCCTCCTGCAGTGTGGTAGAACTTTATATTTCCATCTCATTTCTACAGTGGTCTTGAAACAGTGGGGGAAAGTGTTTTTACTTTCAGTCTACACAGAAGCAAGTGGAGGCAAGGCTGCATTTGCAAAGCAATTGAATCAGCCCAGTGGAAGAACTGTGACTAAATGTCACAAGTTGCTGGCATTCAGTCCACTTCTCTGTTTGCTAGACAGGATGGCTTTTCTTTGAGTTCAGAGGTGAGTGATGAGTCTCACTGTTTTCCAGCACAGACACAGGCACCTGGTGAGGCTGAAAAGAGCTCTTACCTTTGTAGTTCAGGGCCGGGGTGCCTCTGCTGCCCTGTGGACTAGTTCATTATTAAGCTGAGCTGCCTCTTTTTAAGCCCCACCTGCCGCTTCACATGCAGTGGGGTAGAGGTCAGGCCACAAAACTCCAACTAGTCATTAAGAGAAAAAGTAATTGACCTTTTTTTGCTTGCCTTAACTTTGCTGATCTTCAGCCTTGAAGTGTTTATTTTGCAAAAGATTCCATTGCTGCTACTGCACCAAGGAGACAGAATAATGCCATTAATATTGTTTGTTTTGGTTGGAGGAAAACCACTCTGAACCTCTAACAAATATCCTCTTGTTAGCAATTGGAAACATATAATTAGGACAGACTCTCCAGTTATTTTAACGAGATTTCAGTCCCCCCCCACTGCCTCTTGCTGTTGCTCTCTTTCCCATTTTTAATGAGATACCAATTTCCTCCCTTCTCATTTGCAGATGCCTTTCCAATAAAACAGACAGCTTTGATTTTCATCTTAGTGTGCATTCTTAGCCTTAATTCATTCGTCTAGTAAGTTGCCCACCACACTCTCTATGTGCTAAACGGCTGTTAATCGCTGAAAAATTAACAAGGTGTTTAACACCAAAAA